>JAZHYW010013291.1:0-82372 GCA_037355805.1 Ixodes ricinus | reverse complement strand
CAGTAGATGTTCCGCCTCCATCACGCGCCCGTTGCTCTCCTCGGGGCTTTGACTGAACGTCGTTAAAGTGTTGTTGTAAAAATAAAAAAAAAAAAACTCGCGCTTAGGTCAGAGCATCTACTGCCTTTTTATTCTCGGTGAGAAGCTCACCAGGGGCGCTGATGTTTTTCTTACTCAGGGTAGTGCACGTGATACCCACGCTGGTTATGTTTTAATTTTCATAGTGCGCAGAAGCTTGGCATTGCACGTGCTTGCACCATCAGAGGAAGTTGATGTATCCTCACTCTGGGTTGTGAAACATTTTCCACCCTGCAGGTGACACCTAATCTTCTCGCCGAGAATACCTAACCAGTCATATTCTTATTGAGTGTGTTCAATGGCGACCATAGCTCTGTTCGCTACTGCTTACCGTGTGCCCACGGTGAGCTTCCACGTTGCTTGTGGAACGTGCATTCCGCACTATCAAGAATGCCGCTCTTAGCAGCCTAACAATGCGAGCTTGTTCTGAGCATGCGCTCTAAACATCACCCTCAAATATGGCGTTCAGACTTCAGTGAATACCCTCTATAAGTTAGTGTCCGATAACATATAGTATAATTTCCGCCATCAAGGTCTTCCTCCTTTTTGACCTAACCCTGCAAGGAGAAAGGCAGGCGACAGCTCTTCCCTACTTCTCGCTTGCCCTCTTTCAGTAAAACGGCATATAATATAGTAATGGTTGTTACAAGCCGATGACAAAGGCTCGAACTGCGTACATTTCACTTTTGGAACAAAGGGGCTCATGTGACAATCCCCGGTGTACAATCAATATATAAATATATGCGTTTTCTCACCATTGAAACCTCGTACGTGTTAGGTGGGTCAGTGTAGACATTTGGACCCGTGATCTTGCACCCTACTCTTCGGTAAGGATCATCTTCTAGGTGTGTTCGTATTACCACACCATCTATAGTCGCATTTCTGGTGAACAAAAACAACAACACAAGAATAGTTATTGGGGATGGCGGTTTGAAATCAGGCATGTATCCATATCTACGCCACACGATACTGTGACTAATGCATTCTATAGTCCGCTTCACTGGAAGTCCAAGCACAGCCTCACACTCCGATCTCATAGGATCATACAACCTGTGCCAAAAATGCATGGTCATCTCAATTGCCACTTTTATGCATTGATAAAGAAACGCGCAATGATGATGAATATCGTGATGATGCACTTTTGATGCAGCTTGATTGACTTTACCGATCGTAGCGATGGCCTACGGGCGTACCTAAAGTAAAGCGAAAGTATCTTTCTCTTTGAGGTAGCTATATTTTGTTAACGCTGCAAACATCAACAACAACAAAAAACGTTTCAAAGAACGTGCGCCTACCAGTGACTATTATCCGAGGCCGGCCTTTTTCGGGCCACGCACTTTGAGCATGCATTGGGCACGAGTGCTGCGTCAACGCTCGGTGCGAACTCAGACCCAATCACAGGCTTCTCGCAGGAAACAAGGCCCACAAATTTGACCGGTTTTTTTAGTTATTCGACCATGATTACAATCAGGCACGAGCATGATTCCACAGAAAGGAGCGTCTGGAACTAAGTGGCATACATAGCTGTACTCCGTTTCACTTTATATCCAACCGAAGCCGACTCTACGATCGGATAAGGTTTGTCAAGCAGCGCCAAAAATGCAGCGTTACGACGCTCGTTGTCTTTATGGGTTTGCTATCAACAAATCAACCAATGGAGCACGAGAAAAAAAAGACAGCAGCATCGCAGCGACTTTTGCTGTTTCTGATTGGTTTATTCGATGATAACAAACTCGCTATGGCGATGGGTGTAGCGACGATTCACTTTTGGCTCTGCTTTATTAGAGAGTTTTAGTAGATCGTTCCGATGACTCCGATAACGATACCCGATACTCTGCCTCCGCCTTTGCGCATACATATGTAGTACCGTTATCGGGGGTATCGGAGGTATCGGAGACGATCTACTAAAACTCTCTATTGGCTTTATAGGATCATAGCGTTTGCTTTGAATGGACTTTAAGTGAAACTAAATATACCGCCATAAAATACCAGTCTGGTCAGAAACGTAACGAAGGTTCACGGGTTGGTTTCAGTGATGGGAGCTCTGGGCTACTGCCTTCAACCTCCCCAACAATATCTTCCTTGTGTCCAAAAAAATTGCTGCGAGGAGTTTATTTGCGTCGGAAGAATGGATCGATCAAGACGGCTTCAGGTTTTAAACTTTGCGTATGCTTGCACCAGTTTGAGAAACTTTATAGGCACTCTTAAATTATGACTCGGTAATTGCTGTCGGTAACAAGCGCTTTTGTAAACGACAGCCAACTTGCGTCCTTTCGTGTTTTTTTTGTATTTGTTTTCAGTTCATGTGTTTCGTAGACAATGTATCATCTATATGTCACCGGTCTTTCTTATTGTTCTCAATCGTTGGTTCAAAGGCGCTGTGTATCTAAAGTATCCAATAGAAGGGGACGGCTGCCGAGCACAATGAGACGCGAAGAAGGGCATCGGCCTGAAACGTCGTGTATTCGGTCCTGTCCACGTTCTTTTTTAGAGTAGCACAACCACATATACTGATGACAAAGACTGGTATACATACAGCATGTATTATAGGCCTGCCACTTATAGGTGTTTGTCGGCGGGGCTCCTGGAAAAGGATCTTCCTGATGCTGCTGCTGTTTATGATCTGAGTGGTAAGCTAGCACACGGACTACCGCCATGTGTTTTGTAGGAGCCAGGGCCGCGTTGACCGAATAGAGGGACGTCTGAGCGGCACCGCCTACCGACGATTCACTCCAGTTTTTGACACACGCCGTGAGATAGCGGAGCATGACAGGAAATACCGCAAAGCTGTCGGTCTTGCCTTTGCACGCAGTGCAAATTACCTTGATTTTGCGTGCTAGCAACCACCGACCCTAGGTACTTTTATTGATAAAGCACATGGCACATGACTAAAGCCTTTTTATATGGTTCCGGATTCGGGGGAAATGCTCCTCGGCGTCAGGTTTTTATTATGTCCGGCCGTTACAACCGGCCCTTAGAACCAAACCTTAGAGCCAAACGTTACAGTAAAATGTTATTGATGGAAATCAAAATGGACTACAAAAACACACTTTGTCTTCAAACAGGTGTAAAAGACCTATTGGAAAATGTACATGGGTATGTTTCCTAAAGAAAGAAACAGTGTCTTTGGCATCTCGGTGATGGACTTCGCTCCGACTGAACACAGTATATGTGTAAATAAAGATTTCTTCCAGTTAAGTTTATAGCTTCGGAGTGTATCTTTGATTCAAGGTGTTTTTGTCATCCCTTATTTTTATAGATCTGACTCAGTGGGTAATTTTTTGAGCCTATCTATATGTACCGAAAACACGAAACCCTATCTATATACTCATCGCTGTTGACGCGACAATCGAATTCGTCTCCATTAGAACAATAGGCGACGTCGGAAATATGCTAGAAAAATGAATTCTTTCTTACACTAAATGACGTTCCGGATGATTTTCTCACTTTGAAAGTAAACGAACTGCAGTAAAGGAATCAAACGCAAGGAGAAAAACCCATTCGCTTACGGAACGTCTGTTGACAATGCAAGGCCGGTTTGCCCGGCTCGCTTCTTTGGCACGCCGGTAGGAATTTGAAACGGCGACAGTTGGCGCGGACTCCACTGGCGCCACCTACAAGCGCTGCTCATTCGCACATCAGGACCAGTCATCGCCTCTCTATGTCGCTGTCAGCAAGGCGGACTGCCATGTGCTGCCTTGCTATTGGATTCATCGGTCAACCAGCGCCATCGCATCATCGATCTTACAAAACATCCGGCTTACACTCAAGTCAAGCGTTTTTTGAGCGTTTAGAGCGTTTTTCGTCGTGGGTGAGTTGTTTTTTCCCACCCCCTTCGTGGCTGTATTTCCTAGTCATTTGTTGACCGCCAATCCCAACTGTTTTCAGTTCTGTCTTTATGTTTGTGCCCCGTGTTAACAATGGGCGACGACCCTCTGTACTTACAGAGCGCGTGTGGGTAGGTTTTGTCTCAAAATGTGCAGGTAGAAAGAAGGATGAGCCCTTGAGTTTTGCATAGTAGTGTTTCATTCCTGCGCAAGGTACTCCCCAGTGCGCACATTCTACTAGTAACGTTCTGTCTTGCTCAACTCCTGATCTGTTCCGGCGATATCGAGGCCAACCCCGGGCCCGATGATGCCAAGCTTGATCAAATGCTTCAAACACTCAACACTGTCATCTTTGAAAATGCAAGGCATCAAAAAGGGACCACGGAAATACTAAACCAACTCATGTCGGGGATCGGAGACTTAACTGACAGGGTGTCTAAACTAGAGGGTGCGGTAGGCGAAATGGCGGCAGTACAAACGGAAATAAGGCGCACAAACGTGGTGGTTACAGAAATTGAAAACAAATCCAGCAAGTGTCTTCAAAACAGCAAGAAATCGAGGTATTGCATGGTGCTGTAGACGCGCTCGAAAACCAAATCAGAAGAAGTAACCTGCTTATCAAAGGAATTCCTGAAGAAGGAAATGAGTCATGGTCGCAGACAGAGCGTATCGTACGCAGTTTCTTTTCGGATCGATTGCAAATAAACGCCGGTGACATAGAACGAGCACGCCGCATTGGTCAAAGGAGAGAAGGCTTTCACAGACCAATTTTCGTTAAATTTCTTAAAATTCAAAAGCAGGCAAGACATACTTTATGGGGCAGTGAGGCTAACGTCAACTGACAGTCCTCGAGTCTGGATCGAGGAGGACTACTCGCCAAGAGTAAGGCTAATTCGGAGGAAGCTATGGGATTTCGGGAAGTCGGTGCGAACTGCAAACGATAGAGTAAACTTGGTGAATGATAAAATTTTTGTGAACAACCTGATGTACATGTACGATGCCGAAACTGATAAAGTACTACTTATCCCGAGAGAACCTAGAGCCACTGATGGGGCTCATGTGCGTCCGCAGTGACGCAACAATTCCAAGCCCCAAAAACCCATTGCCCCCGGGAGACAAGGCCGCCCTCTTTCTTTTCTTTTGGCAAATTTCAGAAGCCTTTTATCAAAGCAGGATGAGCTAGCGGGCACCATCGTTTCTTGTTCACCCAAAGTAATCATTGGGACCGAAACATGGCTTTCCGATACGACTCCAAACTCTGGATTACTGCTAAACAAAAATTGTAATATATTTCGTAAAGACCGAGCGACCGAACGGGGCCGTGGTGTTATTATTGCGGTCCTTAGGGACATAACCTGCACTGTACTACTCGTTGACTCGCCTCTTGAAACCCTTTGGGTATCTATTTCTGGTGTTTCTTTTCAAAATGTTATAGTCGGTGTCTGTTATCGCCTGCCTGATTCAACCGGTGAATTTGTGAATGAATTAACCGATATTTTCGAACATATTCAATCAAAATATCCATGTTCAGTGATTATTTTGGCTGGCGATTTTAATTACCCAGGAATTGATTGGGTTAACCTAAATGTGTGTACTACCTGTTCACGAAAAGAAGGGTCTTCAAGCTTTGTTAATCTGTTAAATTATTTTTCAATTAAACAACTATTAAACAGTGCCGACCGGAGGCACAGCGAGGCGATGCCCCTTTTTATCAATTCAGAGTAGGCTGAGTCAAAAGCCTTTTAATTCCCTTGACCATCTGTGCTGGATGTACAGGCCACGCACAGAAAAGGCCCTTTGGCTTTTGACTCAGCCCACTCTAAATTGATAAAGAGGGGCATCGCCTCGCTGTGCCTCCGGTCGGCACCGTTGAAGTCCTGTCCGCATGCAATTAGTGACAGTTTTGACCTACAGATACTTCGTCTGGAACACTCCGGGTTTCCCTCGGTTTTAATACAGGGAGTTGCGGAATCCCTTCTGAAAAAGTTGAAAAACTCTTCCGTTGTACCTAAGAGGAAACCAAAGAATTTTGTAGTGCTACCTTACATTCATAAGGTGTCGCACAATCTGAAAAAGATAGCGTCTAAGTTCGACGTGGACGTTGTTTTCACTGCCCCGTGCAGATTGTCAAACTTGTGCGCTATGGTGAGCGGGCCGAGAGTGAAGAAACCTGTTTGCAGCAAGAAACACGTCACAAAGTTTGTGCCATGTGCCACTGAGGTGGTTTACAGGATTCCTTTAACATGTGGTCGTGTTTACATAGGGCAGACGGGACGTTGCTTAAATGATAGACTTCGAGAGCATGCGGCTTCACTTGGCAACAATTACGGTTCCCACTTGCCGGGGCATTGTAAAACTTGTGGTTGTTCGCCCACGCTGGACGGTGCGCAGGTGGAGGGACGCAACAAAGGAAGGATAGAACAAGAGTTGCTGGAGGCGGCAAAAATACATGCTTGTGACAAAGACGTTTGTATAAGCGTCGCATCGGTGTATATGCAGCCGAAAGAGTACAGTTTCATTAACACCATCTAAGTTGTAAATACTAACGCGGCGCTTTTTCATTTCCTTTCCTCGTTCGGATTGTGCGGCGGGGTGATGCAGCTGTTTTGCTGACTTTTTGGAACAGGCGGTGGGCGGGCTGTATCTGCTGTTTTGGCGGTACGCCATGTTTTTGTTGAGACGAGACTACATGCGTGCACGGCGATAGCAAAGTTGGAAGCATTCAATAAACTTTAGTTGCCAGTTAGCGCTTGTCCTGTGTGCTTCTTCGTCTTTTTGTCCCGTCTTTTTTGCGCTATTTTTAATATGAATGTCCATTACCAACTTGCCCAGCAGAACAAGCTTTTACAATACAAAATCATTGTTTTGCCGTCGCCACTCCAATAGAGTACATTGCGGATGTACGTGTAACCCTCACACATTCTCGTTCTGTGTCCCCTTTTCTATAATATATGCAGATTTAAATGTTTCATAATTTTTTCGTCGCCCATGCCTGATAAGCCTACCAGGTGGCAGCGGATGAGAGTAAGCGAAAAAAAATATATTTAAAGTACTCTTCAATTAAAACTTTATATTTTGTGTAAATCCAATCATACTCAGACAAATTAAGTAACTTTTTGTTACTAAAAAACTTTAATGGCATGCTATGCATTTTTATTTGCATACAAGACGCAATTATCTTGTTTTTGTTTATTTCTTTCGCCTTTTCATTTACTTCTAATAAAACACCACTTAACTGACAAACGAAGTGCATGCTATACTTCGTCTCACCCTAGCATGGACTAACCGCGAAGGCTGTGCTAGTGCGAGCGGCTAGCCTTCACTGCCTTGACTAGAGCACTTGCTGCACGAGCGCTCGTGCAGCCGCCACGGCTTCATTCAAAGCGACTAGCTCGCGCTTTTAGCACGCGCGGCTAACAGTAGTCCATACTAAGGTGAGACGATGTATAGAACGAAAGCTAACTGTTTTCATTTTTTTCTGAAATGCAATGCCACTTGCACGTGTTCATTCTGCTACAATACTTGTAGCTAGATAATTATTGCAGCTAAATACAGAAGAATTGCATATCGAAATTTTTCAGATCAAAGACAAACTGTAAGTAAAAATATATTTTTTAGGAATTGTTTTTGAGAGAAAATATTTATATATATATATATATATATATATATATATATATATATATATATATATATATATATATATATATATATATTGGAGAAAACGAAATCACAATTTAAATAATCTTGATTTTTATTTTCTATTTTGACGTCTTGGTTACAAGCTATCATCAGAACATATCAAAGCAAGGAGTACAACTTCCTTGAAGAATCATCCGCGGCATGGGATGCGCGGGAGAGCACTTCGACAAACTACTCGTGTCATTCGGTACTGATCTCAAGAGTGACGTACGGCATCTGCTCTACGATCTCAACAAAAGTCATGGGCTTCATTTAAGCACTCCTCAGTGACGTAAGAAGCACCATATCCGGCTTACCCAAGGGCACAAAACTAGAACTTCGCGAATGCGTCCACTTACCATAATTCAATTAATTTCTTGATTTCGCCAATAGACTTTCACCAAGCGTGGCTCGAACATCCATGCAAAGGATGGGTGATCATTAAACGCATGAACCAACCTATGGACCAACTACTGATTTTCCGTAGAAATCACATGCTTGGGAGTTCACTAACATAACCCAAACAACGCTCTTTCCACGAAACATGAAACGTAAGGGCTAAGAACAACGCAAGATATTCGCTTCATGCAAAACACCAAAGTCGAACTTCCCATCAACCCGAAAGCCCTCATTATCTACACCGGAGCTTCGGTGAGGGACCGAATCACTAACACGATGTATCACATCATAAAGAGTGAAACGTCTGTCCATCCATGCATCGCCAACGCGCAAGAACAAGCAGAAGCCAGAGCGATTCTCAGAGCTATGGAATACGTAGAACATCTACAGAAATTCGACAAGTCACATCACACCGTTTTATAAAAAGACACTGTGGTTATGCAAAAAACAACAATTCACCATCCCACTGCTCACAGAATATTTGCCACGGCCGCCTGGCTATATCGGCCCTGCGGAACCCAATTGAGTAGATGATGGTTACCGGGTCAATCTGGTATCTCTGGAAACGATTTACCACACCAAGCAATTGAGGAATTATATCCTTATGAGTGGCAACAAGACCTCCGGACCAATACTCACCAACAGCAATACCCCCTTTCACCGAGTTGAGGGGATCTATAAGACTCGGAATACACTCTACCTGCCATAAAAAACGAAGAATAAAGAAAATGCGATCTTACCTCACCCAAAAACCCTACCCCATCTAAAATTCCACCGACAAAAAAAAATATTTCTTTTGCGCGTTCGCACAGGCTTCATTTCCTCTGCAAGTAGGATGGCAACAATACAAACAATCAAGAGCACACGTATCATTCTCCGCCACTACAGGGCCCGTACCATACCAAGATGCCATCCCACACAAGCTCCATATCCTCAGGTGCATAACTGCGCAGCCTTCACAATTCACCGAACCAAAGCCCTTGATAGACTGGACCCGGACGACAGAACACAGGACCTCCTGCACTGGAATAAGCCAGTGCTGGACTCTAAACAGTATTTCAGGGTGTTACATTTTGTCATCCCCTATCTCCACTCGACCTGATTAAGCGCCAGCTTTTAGACGCAGTCCTAGTTGCAAGCCACGATGCGATGCAGCACGACCGCTTGATAAAGGGCATTATTACAAATTACTGGCAAACGCAAGCACTGTGCGTTTCTGTTAGCGTTGCGTGTTCTACACGGCACGCGCGTGGAGCCCGAATTGAGATCTTGGATTAGCGCATGGCGACGACGCGCATGCGCAGCGTGAAGCACGCAACACTAATGCAAACGCACAGTGCATGGTATTCTCTTATACGCAGTAATATAAACTCTCTAGTAATGAATTTCGGGTCTCACTTCATCCGACCGGTGATTATTATTATGAAAATTGAGTCCCTCATTTGGCATCATCTTAGATAGCTTCTCGACATCTTTGGCGAGAATCGAGTGTAAACATTTATATAGACCGCCAAGGAAGAACTTACTGGAGAATATCTTCCAGGTAGACATGAACAGCCTCGCTTGGTGGAGTATAGAGACGGATGCCAAGGATAAGATATCCTGGCTCATCAGACTTGCCTGTTCCGATGGCTTCCTGAAGTTGTCGCAGCTTCTATGGACACATAGTAAAATAAAACCTGAGCGGATACATTCCGCAAATACCGGGTCATAGACCACATATACTCCTAGAGCAAAGGTTTCGTTTTAGTTAAATCATGAGGTGGTCTTGTAAAAATGGCGGGCGAAAGACTTCCTACATACGTCTAAATTCAGGAAGCTCTTAAATATCGAAAATAATCAACGGAAGGTGTTCCTCTTATTCGAAGCTAAAGGCACGGCCTCTACTTATTTTTTACTCTTCGCGCCGGATCATTTGAATCAGAACAAATTTACAGAGCGCACCATTAGGTATTAGTTTCACGTTGTGCATCCTATTCCTCTTGTATCCTGTCTACCTATAAATATGGATATCGCACTTTCGACCTTTGAAAAGCATTTTTCCTGAATGAACGTATTATTGTCCAATGATGTCTTGAACCTCCCAACAACCTAATGAAAACAATATATATATATATATATATATATATACGCCAGAAAAAAGCGCTTGAGACGGTTGTTTCTAGTTTTAAAACATAATATTGTTAAAGTTTGTCGACGTTTCTGTCTGAAACAGATATTTAAGTTCTGTCTCAGGGGTGAGCGAATAAAGACATTTTCGAATACGAATCGAATACGAATGAGGCAACAACGTGACTTCGAATATCGAATCGAATACCGAATATGTGTCTAGTAATAAACAAAATTTGCAAAACAAGAGGTAACAGCAGGTTTTATTATTATTTTAAAATATATCAATAGAACTGCATTTTACGGGATGCAGCAGGCTAAATATACTTTTAGCAATGCACTCATTATAAATTGTCATGTAAAAAAAATTAAGTGATCGACATGTCCAGAAAATAAGCGCTCCCTATGCGCCGTGACAACACTTCCGCCAGTTTAAAAGACCCTTTCACTTGGAATTGATGTAGCGGGGATGGCCAAGTAGTTCTGGGCGAGTTTGCTTGAATGCGAATACTTGAAGTGGCCAATGCACTGACACCACTCGCAAGGATCCTGGCCCCTGTCCAAAAAAGCCTTTGCGGCGTTTTCTGTTACTTCCCTTTCTGGGGCAGATGCCAACTGAGTCTTCTCCTTGTTCGTCAGTAGATGGTCAAAAGCGTTCCATTCACTGGATGCCACCAGTGGACACGAAGACGACGCTGGCATGGCAGTGTCCCCACTTGGTCCACGTCAGCCGTCTGGAGCTCCCTTGTCATAAGGTCTTTCAGCCAGATCATATGGCCAGACGCCTGATGAACTGTGGCTTTAAAATGAAGGTCAAGGAATATGGCCAGGCTGGCCACTACATCACAATCAAACTACGCAAAGCGAACTCTGGATGCACTTTTTTTAGATTGTTAGCAAAAACCCAAGTCACCTTTGCAACCTTCAAGACAATGCATCATTCCAAAATAAATTGGATTTTTGCACGACAATGAGGGGTACTTTTCAGCAATTGAGATCACAGTTGCATGAAATAAGGGCTTCAATGCCTCCACAAACTCCACTGCATCTTTGTACTCGGCACAGTTAAACCCATCTATAATAGTGTCCGAAGTGGCATGCTCAAAAGTGAAGGCTTCTTTGAGTTGAGTGAGCCTTTAGAGCATGAAGTACTGACCATTTCATTTTGTGTCAACATCCTGAACAACATGGAGCATGTCTTTGTTCAGCTGCGTCGGCGGATCGTCTAGTCGCTTATGCGCGCCAGGGCTGTGCTTGCAATGTCCTAGAATCGATCTCGCCTTCTTGCACAGTTTGTTGTGGGGTACAGGTCCTCGCATCGCTGATCGCAAATTACACTCTGTGCGCAAAACAGGCTCGCTCGAACAATGGCAGCCTCCTGCCAGCCGCGTGGATATTGCGGCCGTTGTCAGTCACCATGTACTTCACGCAGTCGGTCGGTATCTTAGAGTCGACGCATAGCTGCTCCATTGAAGCAGCATTATTCACTGCCGTCCGACTCTCCGGCATATGTCGCGTGTTCAAAGTGAACACGCGACATATCTCAAATTTTACCTCGTTGGCACACGAGGTCGAGATATCGCTTGTAAAAGAGAGATTGCTTGTTCCGATTTCAAGTGTGTTTCGTAGCTCGAACCGTACCTTTGCCCTGATGTCGTCCTACAGCCACGGGACGGGCACACGCGACAATTTTGTTGGAGATAGAAGACTCTAACCGCGATACGGCTTCTTTCATGAGTGCCTTGAACCCTCGGTCATCAAGAAAGCTGAAGGGTTTGAGATCTAAGGCGACCATCTCTGCCACTTTCTTATGAAGTACGTTTTCTTCCTTATCTGACAAGCGCTGCTTTCTTTGCTAAAGTATATCCAGTGTCGGTTGACTCTTCGACGGCGTGTTCGCTGTGGCTTTTTTATACTCTTCGATCAACAAACGGTGCTACTTCATGTGAGTTGGAAGAATTGTAATTTTTCTCGTCGACGTTTGAAGAACACATTCGCACGACTAGCACTGAGCTGTCGACGACGAAAATCTTGTGTAGTACCGCCAAAGAAGACTTTTTCCGTCTTTCTTTTTCTCTTTGCTCGGTGGTTTATCATCCGCCGTTGATGCCAGTCTCGGAGAACACGCTCCAGCGAGGACGGTATCAGCCACTTCGGCAGGAGCATCGAGAGAGTTACGCTGGTTAAGTAGCGGCGCAGCTAGCGTGGTTTACGCTTTGGTTGCGCAGGAGTGGTGGGAGTTGTGGTGGATAGCGATACAATGTTCAGCTCGCACCTAGCTTTTTCTGTTTTTAACTTTCAAACATTTATATTAGATAACACTCTCGAGATAAGTTAATTTTATTGTATCAATTTCTAGAACGTGCGATTACAACACATATTGCTATAAAAGTTCCACACAATAAAGGGCTTGGTGAAAAAGAAACCGAAAATTATCTTGTCTTCCCGCCATCGGACAGATAGAAACGGAACAGACCAAAAACGCACGCATCACACGCATTTCTCAGTGAATAAACATATTCATAGCGGAATGCGTGGCCGGCAGATTATTCGTTACTTGCTCGAATATTCGCAATTTGTGCGAATATTCGCCGTTTTTTTCGGCCGTGGCCGAATATTCGGGAACTTCCGAATATGCAATTTTCGAATCGAATATGCTTTGAATAAGAAAAATATTCGATTCGTATTCGAGGTTTTGAATATTCGCACACCCCTAATATATTTATCTATATATGCTTTTTTTTTACCTCACACTTTGTAAGCGGTCGACACTACAAACGAGCCTTGGTTAAAGAAAAATCTTAAATTACATTTTGCTCTCACAGTAACAAAAATACATTTTAGATTCTCAACCTTTTTATTATAGAATGACGTTGATTTTAAAGACATGGAGAAATATATTCTATTTTATTGTTGAAAAACGTCGCGTGCGTATTATTTACGCGAACTTATTAATGCGCTAGCATGAGGGCCCAGGCACATGCGCCGACCTTGGACTTCATTTGATTGAACGAGATAGAAGGGCTTAGAGCGATAAACTGGTATTCCGTTCACCAGGCAAACGTGACTCCTACTTGCCTGCCGGGATGTTGTGCAATTTGACCACTAGACAGGTGGCCGTACCAAATCTTGAGGCTTTTACGCCAAACTGAGCCGAGGTTTGTATTGCGACCACTTTAATAACACGATAAACTATTTTTTTCAATACTCTTAGCCCCAGAGATTAGTGTCTAGCTCCAATAATAACCCAAAATACAGCACCGCGGCAGACAGCATCTAGCGGAGGCATTGCGAAGCTGCCCGAGTTTTTGTCGTAAAAGCACATTTTGGACATAAAACAAACACAACATAACTTATCTCGCCGGTACAGCTACTAAAGTTCAATACACAATTATCTGTGCCCGGTACTTTGTTAAAATCTAGACGTAAAACCATAAGGTCACGTGTCTAGTGGTCAAAAATGTGCAACATGGAGGCGGCCAACTGGGGGTCACTTTCAGCTGTCAGTTTATCGCTCTAAGGTCCTCTACCACGCTGGTCGAACCCCACATTTCTGCGGAGAGCCATTCATCTGCACGTTGCGCAGACTTGCGGTGACGTCAGACTGACGCCGAGTTCTGATAGGCTTTGAATGAAATGTTAGCGGGTAGACCTCAGTGATTGTTACCTTGAGGTCTACCCATTACTTATTTTAATCAACCAATAATAGCTCGGCGTTCTGACATCATCACAACCTTTGTGCAAGCAGCAGAATAACTTGCGCTCGCTATTGAGTCTGGAACGTCGCCACGGAATGACGCATCAGCCCTAGCAACCGCCGCCGACATCCCCTATGCCAGTTTCGGAGCCGCGCAGTGGAGGATAGCGGGTGTATGCAACTTCTCCTAATAACAAAGCCGTTTTGCTAGTAGAGATGTCGGTGATTAGCGAAAAACGACGCTGGGAACAGATTGGGCGTGACGATTGCGTCAACATTCGGCTAACATTTGACTCGCAACCGAGCGCACTTGCACACTCGTATCCAATCTATGTCCAGCGTTGCCCTTCGCTTGTGATGCGAACATTTCAGCACTACGGCATTGTCTTCTGGGCGGTGTTGGTGTATGTCCCCTATGCACCTCGATTGCTAGGTGTAACGTCACGCGGCCGAAGTTCGGGTGCGCGCTTTGACGCCCTCGAAGCTCCTGGTATCGATTTTGGAGACCTGTGGACGCCCACAGGAAGCGGATCCATTCTTCGGCCAGCCACGCCGTTCTTGCCAAGCAGTCGTCTTACCATGTCACCGGGCTGTACGCTCACGCTGTCGTCGCCTTCTATGTAAATGTATGCACAACAAAAAAATGGCTCGCTGAAGTTTTACCCGCATCGCGAGCTTGTCCTTCATGCAAACGCTAAATGACCTGATTCGCTTGCGCCAGGAAGAGAGAGGCATTGAAAATGTTTACCCCACTGGAAACAGTGTTGAGAGGCTGCGATTCACGAAAGTTTGTTCTATATAACCGCTGTGCGAATGCTCACGCATTTCTTTCAGAACATATCATAGTTTCAGCCTTGATTTTGAACCACCTTTTATAAATATAACTGGGTAAAGAGTACGGTAGTTGTACCATACTCATTGAAAAATTAATATATTTTTTTAATCTTACAAACACTATGTTTTCTACATATCTTTAAATTGTGTCGTCAAAATCAAATAAAATAAATTTGAATTCTTGGTACCCGAGAATAAAAGTTGACGATATGGAAAAATAAACGAACTATATTGTTACTCGTTTCACGGCGGAAATAGCGCCTATTGACAAAACAACTCAAACATTTCTATTTAGCAGTTCAAACAGGTTCAAACCGGTTTGAACCGGTTTCAACCGTCTATTTCTGTTTTGCGGAGCTAAAACGGCCCTGAACAGAAAGACGTAAATCCGAGCCGGAACCGAATTGATAAACATTTTGGCTCGACACTCCGATTGGTATTGCCGGAATATCAAGACGGAAGTTCTGCTTTGCGAAACAATTTCTGACGATTTGCATTCGACATAAAACATTCTGCAACAAATTATTTAAGTGGTAATTCTAAAATCTAATATTACATAGAAATTGAAAAATCTATGGTAACAACCAATTGGTCATGGATTGTTTACAAGAAGCTGCCGCACCAGAAATAGGCTTTCTTATATTGCTACGAAAGACGGTGTTCCAGAATTTGTTTACTGTGTGTATCATGTGATTCTGATTAGAAAATTTAAAATAAATATGAAGAACAACATCCCTAAAAACAGAGAAATAAATATTTGACACCTTTGAACAATGAGGAGGCCAACAAATGTAGGCCTTTTGTAACTTCAACTTTGCCCGATTCGTTTTGCCTCGCCGACGCATTTTGTTTTATTACAGATACTTGAAGCTATTTGTAAAATAATATGTATATATAGCATTGAATAAAATAAACCACAAAAACTAGATAATTGTAATTTTAAGTGAAACTTGTTCAGTTTTAACCAGCAACATACTAACATAAATTTTTAAAATTCTTTTTTCTAATAAAAAAAGGGTTCCCGGGAACGCTTAAATTGTAACCGGATTATAAATGCTTGAACCGCACAAAAATCTAAATTTAACCGAGGTAACAAATATTGAGCTTTAGTACATCATTCCTATATACGCTATAACGGTACCCGATACACCGTTTATGTGTCTGCACATGCATTACCTCTTTATTGATTACTGATATCAGAGGTAGCGATAGTAGGTACCTATATTTTTTCGGTATAAGACCCAGATCCTAACAGGCAATATTGTTACGCTGTGCCCTGTTGTCACATTCTGCTTTGCCTACATCAAAATAATATTTGGTTATCAATGGTCTTGTGATAAGTCACGCTATAGCTCTGGCATTCAAGCCATCCGGACGTTTTCGTTTATTTTTATTGGTGTTGTCTTCATTTTCTTTAAATAATTGGGTTCTTATCCCACACGTCTTCATGTGTTCAGTTTGAAGAAAAGGTCACTCACTGGGCTATTATTACAAATTAAGAGTATTCTTACACGAGACTGAGCAAATTTATCATATGATGTTCCGAAGTATATTTTAGGTAAATAAAAAGTTGAGAACAACTTCGTCTCCATAGTTTTCTCTGTAAAAATTGCTCTATTTAAGTAACGATCGTGATTTTTTTTTAGTAAGACATTAAATTTCTTTTGACATTTTGGTGTCGAGTAGTGGGGTTACGTGATTTTAGGACGGTACGTGACCTCACTTTGCGTTACATGGGTATGTGACGCGACACCACTCTGTCATGTCATGCTATTGTTACAAGACACCACGACGGCACAGTGTCAAGTCATTAGAGAGTTTCAGTATCCCGTTCTGATGACTCCGTTAAAGATAAATGATACTCCGCCGCCGACTTTCGGCATGCATCATATATCGTTAACGGGTTTATCGGAACAATCTACTAAACTCTCTATTGTGTGACATGTAGCCCTATCAAGTGACATCGTGACACGGCGTTACGTGACACGGCGTCACGTGACACGAAACGTGACCGCCGACATTACCGGTCGATAGCGCACGCGGCTGGTCGACCACTCGCGTTGTATTCTCATATATTCAGGTAGATCTCGAGAACTACTTTGAACCAGAAAAGGTTTTCTGAATTTTGTGTTTTGCGGAACTTGGTGTGCGAAAGTTACATAATTTAATGCGCAATTAAAGTTGCCAGTGTACCTTAGTGATGATGCAAGCGGGACGAGCTTAAGTCCTGCGTTACGGCGAAGAACGCTATTTATAAAGTTATTTTCTGTAATTTGTGCTAACGCAAGCCTAATCTAAGGTGGACGTGCTCTATTACTCTAATTACTTCTAAAACTCTCCACAAGAAACTCTCAAGCCGTCAAAAGCATTTCTCTTCGCTGCATTACCGGTTATTGTTTTCATAAAAGATTTAACTTGGCATGGGTGGTCTATGGAGGTTATCGCAATACTACATAAGAAGTAAGGACTGCGACATTCTCCCCAACATGTCACCACTCGCGGACCTAAGCAGCTCTGGCCACCTTGTGTGAACATCGTCGACAGCGCGTCTTGCAGCGTTTGAGAAGTAGCACCGCTCTAGCACGGTGCGACGCTAAGACGGACGAGTCTGCCGCCTTGCGGCAGTTCTCGTCAAACTTCAGCATGTTTGCCGCCTGGGGGCAGGTCGGCGATCCACTAACGGTGACGTCATGTGGAGGTATGGTATTCTAGGTAGTCTTAAGGCCCGTTCACACACATGCGTTCGGAGCGACCACTATGCTTACGAACGAATGCAACCGCTGCGACTTCAACGACAACTGTGCGCGACGTGTACACACACATGAAACCGCATGCAACAACACGAATCAACAGCCAATGAGAAACGAGCTTCAGCTCTTGTTCCTAGCCAATAGTAAGCAACCCAGCTACGCTTACAAACATGGCGACCGGTTTCGTGCCCGACGCGAGGTCCTCACCGGAGCTGCCGGAGGTTTCGGCTACGGCGTACAGTCACGATGATCTGCTGTGCGCCTACAATAGCTGTGTAAAAGGCTGGTTCAGACATCTGAAACGAACCCGTTATCCACGACTGCGTCCGTTGTGACCGGAGCGACCACTCTGCGCCGCGCGTACACTCCTGCAACCACTGCAACAAGCGCAGCGGGTCGGCAGCACGGCCACCGCTTCTCCGCCGCCGTCAGCTGTTTCAGCGGTGCCTCTAAAAAGAAGGGGACGCGCTGCCACTCACTTGCGTAACAGAAAATAGACACACCGTCTTCTATGACCTCAAGCTTTATTAATTTTTTTCAGGATACGCTTGCAGGGTAGTGCACTAAAAAGAAAAAAGATGCAGTACGCCGTCTTGCACGATCACGACTTTAATACACGACTTTGCCAACAGTACAAATCTCGCCACACGCCTTTTCTACGATTATAAAAAGACGGCGTAATCTTAGCAGCGATACAGCAACGTAGAAATATAATTTCGTGATCAGATAGACATTGCGAGCGTTCAGGATTGCTAACACTAATCACCTTTCTCGGGTGATGAAAACACGTGAAAATTCGCATCCTTTATACGGTACGCACCAGTAATACCTTGAACTTGAGCACACGCATGGAATGCGCCAAAAAAGAAATCCGGGCGATGTTCGAGGACACAAATGCTAAGAAAGCACCACTGTAGTCGAAGTAAACAAACACGACGGCACGGGCGTTTCTGCTGTCTTGAGAGTGCCGCCACGAGATCGCCGCACGAGGAGGTGGATCTTCCCTTCTAGTACGTGATGGGTTATCATAGCGACACACGACGAAAATTCACTGTCAAGGATAGCGCTTTTACGGGGAACGATGAGCTTCCACCACGCCGTCCACGCCGTCCACGCCGACGATCACCACCGACGCCATGTTTGCAAATAGAAGGAGCCGGCCCGCGACCGGCATGCAACGCGCGCGACCGAGCTCTCCTCGATCTGTGATTGGTCTGTCGCTCCCGTCGTTCCCGAACGTAACGAAAAAGTTCAGCCCGGCTCAACTCCTTGCGTTCTGAACGAACACGAACGAAACGACCGTTTGGCGCTTCGTTGCTATGGCAACTCGTCGTTCCAACCGGTTGCATTCGTTCGTAAGCGTAGTGGTCGCTCCGAACGCAACTGTGTGAACGGGCCTTTAGCGTCCCTTCGAGTTGAAAGGGCGGCACATACCTCGAAGAGCTTAATATACTTCCTGGCGGTCTGCCTTCTGCTCACGAGACCATCGCGCAGAGGTAACTTGAGCAGTCCATAATGTCGGATTTTTAGGCTCCAGAAATCCCGAGCCGCGTCCCGAGCCTCCATTTTGGAGAGGTCCTTGGCCGCAATACTTGATTTGCTACGGGAAAGAAGAGAGTCCTATTCCGGCGATGTTTAGAGTCACTCACAGCTTAAGAAAGACGGAGTAAATCAAGTCCCGGGCATCCCCTTATCGCTCTTTAGCCAATCAGATTGCGGCATCAGCCAATATAGAAGCCGAAGAACCAATAACCGAGCGAGGAGTGTGACCATGATAAGCCAGGCACTGGGTTTCCTAAGCTCTCTGTGAGCAGAGTCGATTTCACAAGCACATTTCTGGGTTAACATTAACTAAAAGAAACTATTACATTTTATTCGTTTTTAAATTTTCAAATATGCCTTAATGCTCTTTTAACTCGAACCATGATCGGTCGTCCCACACCTCAAACCTCCCTTAGTAGGGCAGTTCAACTATCTTAACATCAAATAACTTGCAGTTTGTGTTTGTATTGTTTACCTCGGGACAATGTAGAGGAAACGCGCGACCTTTCCCTGAAATAAGGCGACTCCGCTGCGTAAACACAAACAAATAAACAAAAAAAAAGACAAGGAAGTACAGAATGTGTGACGCCCGCAAGACAGCCGCGCGCGGCACTAGCACAAACCATACTGGGCACCGCGTGTGTGAAAGGGGCCGTTCAATGAATTTTGCTGGGATAAATAATATTTGGTGAGGAATTTAATAATGGCATATAGTTTAGTTGGCTTAAAAAAGAGCAGAGGAAGGAAAAACCTTTCAAATGTTTTCTACGAAAATCTGAAAACCATAACGCACTATTTCGTACCTCCTTTCTTTAGAAAGTTCTCGGTCTTTTAACCAATACACAGTTATACTTCCGCCGTACCTTAGACACGTCAGCGGCACCCAAGGCACGTCAAGTGACATCAGATAATTGATTTGGGCGCGAGAACTGCGTAGCTCGGACGTATGCGCTCTTAGCGAATTCATGCATCGACGAATATTTTGATTTGCGTTCGTGGTCAATGAGTGCCTTGACGTAACTTATCAACACTTGCAAATGACAAGTTAAATAATGGGCTTACAAAGCACGGTGAATGCTTGGAGTCATCGCACCGGCGCCAAAGCAAGTCATGACTGCGGGATTCATCAATTCGCTTCTGAGTTGAGAATTAAAGCTAAGAAGGAAGCACTTGAAAAATAATTTCATGGCACATTTAACCATAGCTAGACTAAGAGAACAAACACGCCGCACTAGTGCGAAATTATATAAATTTCGCATTATGCGTTACAATATTGTGGAAAGCTGCCATGTGGTTTGACATCATACCGCTATCACCGGCACGTTAGGCGGGAGTGTAGTCATTCCTTAGGCAGTTGTGCTACGCAGATTTGTGTCGAGGATCTCAAATTATGAGGGGAAGGGGAGGGTGGGTCTTGTCCAGCTTGTTTTCTACAGAGCCCTGTTTTTACTAGGACAAGGAATGTGCACTGGATTCATTGCTGCATCTTTGTCTTGGTTGAGTGCGGGGCAAATATGGGACTGGAAAGAGCAAGCGAGTTGAACATGAATGTTTAAAACCGAAAAAATAACACGTCAAGGGCAGGCACAGGACAACCACGTTCTTTCATTTAGCAGCAACGTTTATTTTGGGCAGAAATTGTTCCTGCCCAAAATAAACGTTGTTGCTAAAAGAAACAACGTAGTTGTCCGGTGCTTGTCCTTCGTATTTTATTCTTTCGATTTTAAGTAAGGAAATACAGGGAACGACACGTTCCCAATTCTTTCCCTGCGCTGGGTCGAGAAAGTTGAAGTAAAAAAATCCACCTACTGCGTTCGCGTTGGTTTTCACTGATTGAACACGAGGCAGAGCCGAACACCGACGCAACGTTCAGCTACATAATCCGAGCGCTGCTTCAAGGCACAAACAAATCATTTATGAAAAGACAGTGAGTATGAGGCGAGCTGGTGATAGTTCATTATGATGTACCCGAGTCGGGTTCTAAAACTTGACTTCAAAGTTTCTTATTTCTTCCATGTTACTGCCCGAGGTTGTTAACATAATAAAATCATCTAAGTCGTTGTTGTCCCCATCCGTGTAGTCTTCGATTTATCCTCTAGGGGCGCGACTGTTGAATCTCCTTCCCAATAAACCAGCAAACTGTTGACAAACAAGTCCGTTAGTGACCACACTACGTGTCGGAATTGCGCGTGCTCGGGACCCAAAATAAAAAATAAAATCGCGAAAAAAAAACAGGAAAAATGAAGAAACACATAAAACAGGAGAAGCGCTTTACACTCAACTGGTTTAATAGCCGCATCGTCACCTATATATACAAACATTATTGCCCAATCGGCATTACACCCAATCGCACACTCAGAGAGAGCCATTTAAAAAAAACGGTTTCACTTCGATGCAGATAGACAGACGGAGCGCTGACACAATTGACTTGTCTTTCTAATGTAAAGCGCTTCTATAATCTCTTTTCCCGCTTTATCTTTTGCTTTTCTTAAAAACGTGGTGAAAGTCAGGTCAGAGTAGCACCCACAGCGCCTACAATGGTCAGCAAGATGCTTCCCCCGCCCCCGCGTTGTTGCGCACACAGATTATGCTTATCTGCCCTATCATTGAAGCAGCCACTAGTCTGCCCATAGTGCCCCTTGTCACAACTAAACAGAATCTCGCTACACCAAATTGGTTGCACAATCAGTGTATTGTACCGCATGTTTCTTGGAACACGGTGCTTTTTTCTGTCTCTGCAACATCGGACAGATTTTAGCAAGTTTACACTTAGCAGAAAGACCGAGTTAATATCGTATCAGCCGGCTATCATTTTTAAATTATAGGATACAGTATGCATGTACGGAATGACTTGTACGCGTTCCCTTTCTTTCCTTGCGAGACTAGGTTAAGAAGGTCCCTACGTCTCTTAACGTTTTACTTGTTCAAAACTGATTGACATCTGATGTTTGAAAAAATTATTTGCTAATATTAAGGTTACCTTCCTTTTTACCAGCTTTGAATGAGCACTTTCATTCAAAACGAGACTTTTCTTTGTACGAGGACTGTACCGCCAACACACATGTTTGTCCGAAAAAGCGATCGAAATTTCCAAAAACTACATGTTGTTATCACAGGCCCTTCCTAGTTAATATTTGAGTCCATCTTACAACCTTTTAACACCTCGAGAAACTTTTCTACCGATCTCTACGAACCAAAATCACAATCAAAAAGACATAGTAATCTACATATCTATACGTCTTTACCACATGGAAATCTGCCAGGCATTCTGACATGTGCTCTCCAACGATACTAACATATATGGCATAAAACAAGGGAAACTGTCGACCCAACGCACACACCAGACCTTTGTACGAAACAGCGTTCGGTAAAACTTACAGAAGTTGGCTGTAGATGAAAGTGTAGCAGCTCCAAAAACAGATCACTTTTAACGCCCGCCGAACTTTGAAACTTTTTTCTCCGGACTCGTCTATCTTATCTCGGACATCCTTGAGAAGTCCGTCGTGAGGAACGGTATGGTATACGTCCTCAACATCCAGAGATATTGCAGTGGTAGAATTTTTGAAACACTTTACGTTTCTTGACTACTTCAAGCCGGCTTTGCGCCAAAAATTGATGTATTAGCGAGAGTCAAAATGGCGCGAACCAGAATACAGGAGGAGGAGGAGGAAACTTTATTAATCTTCCGGGATCAGGTATTGGGGGTGATGGAGGCTCAGAGGGCCGCCGCGACCGCCAGGGCCCGGGAGGTGGTCAGGACTTGGGTTGACTCCTCCGGGTCGCGCAACATCTGCTCCCAGAGGTGAGGGGAGGGAAGAGGGGGGTACGGGTCTGCGGGGCATTCGCAAAGGGAATGGTAGTGAGTGTCGAGTGCCCCGCAGGCAGGACAGGCGGGGGTGGTAAAGAGGTGTGGGTGAGTGTGTATTAGTTGTGTTCGGTGGGGGAAAGTGTGTGTTTGTAGGAGGCGCAGCATGTGTGCTGCCTCTTGGGAGAGGTGTGGGTGCGGGGGTGGGTATTGGCGGCGGAGGAGGCGGTAGTGCAGGGTAATATCCCTGTATTGCAGGAAGGAGGTAGGCTTGCCTGCAGGGGCATCGCGTGTAGGCGTAGTTGAAATGGCGGCTCGGTCAATAAGTTCGCGAGCACGATCGTGCACCATCTCATTAGCGCCTACGCCTGTGTGGGCTGGTGTCCACAGCAGGGTCACGGTGTCGGATGGAGGGTTGTTGGTGAGAATTTGGAAGGCCATGGGGGAGATATTGCCGCGAATAAAGTTGCGGATGGCCTGCTGAGAGTCAGATAGGACGAATTGGGGGGTGGGGCTCTGGGCGAGCGCAAGGGCAATGGCCGCCTCCTCCGCCGTGGTTGTGTTCGTAGTGAGGATGGTGGCCGCCGTGACGTTTGGTGGTGGATGTTGGCCCAGAACAGTTACACAGTGTGCAGGGTTGTGAGGGTAGGGTGTGGCATCAGTGTATAGTGTGCATGGTGATGGTGGGTATAGTTTGGCGTGGATGTTGGCTCGTGCTAGCCGCCGGGCTTTATGGAAAGTTGGGTGCATGTGGCGAGGGATTGGGTGGACTCGGATGCGGTTACGTATGTGCGGTGGAATGGGGAGGGGGGGATTGGGACGGTGGGGGGAGTATGTTTATAGTGTTACGAATGTAGTGCCCTGTGGGCGAGGATGCGAGGCGGGTGAGTTGGGACATGTGGTGGGCGTCTAGGTGTTCGCGTATTGTGTTGTGTATGCCGAGGTCGAGCAGGCGGTGCGTTGGGGTGTGAGGGGGAGTAGGAGTACATGTCTATATGTCTTCCTGAGGAGCGCATCAAGGGAGTCGAGTTGGGTGGGTGTAAGGTTAAGGTAGGGTAGGTGGTATAGGATACGGTTGAGTAGAAAACTGTGGACGAGTCGGAGGCGGTCCTGTTCTTTGATGCCGTGGTGTTTAGTGGCGATCCTTCTAATGAGGTGCGTGGTTTGGGTAACATATTTCTTTACGTATTTGAGGGTGGGTGCGGGTGATCTGTTGTGTGTGAGGGTGAGGCCTAAAAGTCGAATTTGTTGTGTGTGTGGTATTGGGTCAGAGTGTATAAAAAGTTGGATGGGGCGGTTTTGGGGGGGGGTTTGTGGCGAGGGGGCGTAAAGGTGAGGAGAGCGGATTTGTGTGGGGAGCATTAGAGCTCCAAAGGTTCGATGTGATGTAAGACTTGGTTTAGGCCGTGTTGAAGTGTTGCTTCAATGTGTTGGTCGGAGCCAGAGTGGACCCAAAGGGCAATGCCATCTGCGTACAGTGTGCTGCGTAGCGTGGGGATAGTGAGGAGAGGGCGGGCAAGTGGGATTAGGGTGAGGTTAAAGAGCATGGGCGAGAGGACCGCTGCTTGTCGGCGTTCCGCGGTCTGGCATGTGGAAAGGATCAGACTGGACATGGCCCAAACGGATGGTAGCGGTACGTTGTGCGAGAAAGTTATAGATATAGTGGTAGAAGTGTAGGCCTGGGTTTTGGGATGAGATTGCCTGAAGGATGCTATGGTGTGAGATATTGTCAAATGCTTTTTGGAGGTCCAGTGAGAGTATAGAGGTGTGATCTCGTTGCGGGGGGTGTTGGTGGAAATCATGGTGATACTGTATAAGGGTGTCTTGCGTGGATAAGTTGGGTCGAAAGCCGATCATGTTGGGTGGGTAGGTTTGTGTGTGTTCAAGGTGCGCATTGACGCGATTCTGCAGCACGTGTTCGAGAAGTTTGCCGAGACAGGAGGCAAGGGAGATGGGGCGACGGTTGTGTATGGAGGTTTTTTTTCCAGGTTTGGGGATGAGGGTGATGTTGGAGTGTTTCCAGGTGGAGGGAAGGGTGTGGTTAAGCCAATGTTGGTTGAAGAGTTGTACAAGGTGTTCTAGGACCTCCTCATTGAGGTGACGTAAGAGGGTGTTTGTGATGTTGTCATGTCCTGGTGTGGTGTTGCGTTTGAGGGCTTGCACCGCCGCTTCTAGTTCTGCAAAGGTGATGGGGGCGTCGAGCTGTGGGTTGGGGTTGCCAGTGTATTGTGGAGGACCAACAGGGTGTGATGAGGGAGGTGGGATGTATATGGAGCGGAGGGTGTCGCATAGGGCGGTGGGTGAGAGTTGAGTGTCCGCTATAATTTGTGTGGTTTGGTGGCGAGATTGGGTCTTAGTAGTGCGCGGGTCGAGTAGGGCACGGAGGATGTGCCAAACCTTCTTAGTGGAGAGCTGGCCTCGCATTTCGTCGCAAGTGTTGTTCCAGTTGTCCCTGGCTAATGTGAGTGCGTGCGTTTCGATCTTAGTGCGGAGGGTTTGTAGCTTGAGGCGAAGTTTGCGTCGGTGTTTATGTTTCCGCCAACGCTGCTCTAGGCTGGTGTAGGCCTCCCAGAGGTTACGGAGGTGGGTATCTACATATTCCGCTGGGGGAGGAGGGTCGATAGTTTTGGTTGCAATCCGTTTAGCTGAGAGAAGTTGGGTCGTCCATTGTTCTAGGTCGGAGTCACAGGTGGTGGTGGGTGGGAGTGGGCATTCGGTACGGAAAAGATCCCAATCTGTGTGTGTTGGTGGTGGAAGTGTGCGTGGGGGGGGGTTGTGGAGAGCCATGCCCTTTGAGGGTAAGACACGTGCTGATGATGTAGTGATCGCTGCCAAGTGTGTGTGGTGTTGTGGAGGTGTGAAGGGTGAGTCGTCCGGTGCTTAAGGTGAGGTCGGGAGTGGTATCGCGCTGGGCACTGTTGCCAATGCGTGTGGGGGAGGAAGGGTCGGTGTGGAGGGTGAGGTGCAGGGAGTGGGTAAGTTCAGAGAGTAGGCGGCCTTTGCGAGTGGTATAAGAGTAGCCCCACTCTATGTTAGGCGCGTTGAAGTCACCTATAATTAGGAGAGGGTCGCGTTTAGTGAGAGAAAGTGCCTGCTGGAAGATGTATTTGAAGGATATGTGTTTGGATTTAGCGGGGCTATAGATATTAAGAACGTGCAGGCGTGTGACAGGGGATTTGGGAAGGTGGAGTGTGGTGAGTATGTGTGGGATCGGTGAGGTGAAAGTTTGGTGCTGGGTGGCAATATTGCGATGTACAAGGGTGGCTATCTGGGTGAAATCCAATGGGGAGTGAGATGCATAGTCTTTGAGCTTGGGTGAGTGGTATGTTTCCTGTAGTGCTATGAGGATGGGGGGGGGTTGGGTAAGGATGCAATGTGTGCTTGGAGGTTGGCTCTTTTAGCTCGAAAACCGCGGCAGTTCCATTGCCAGATGTATTGTAGGTTAGAGGTCCGGGTCATTTTCGGGGGTTATAGGTAGGGGTGTGGTAGTTGGGGCGGCAAGGTGCATCCATTGTAGGACCTCTTCGATGTAGGGAGTGTACCGATTCCTGGATTGCACTGATTTGGGCAGAGGTGTGTTGGCGGTGGTTATCGAAAGCCGTTTCTATTTCGGCGCGTAGGGTGGCTATTTCTGCGTTGCCTGAGGATGTGGGGTGAGGGTCAGTATTGGGGGGCAGTGCTCGTTTCTTACTCGGGGGTGAGGCGGTTAGCTGATCGGGTGTCGGGGCTGGAGGGTTGTGGGAGGTTTGGAGTTGCTGTTTAAGGAGACGGTTTTCCGCTTGTAGGCGTTCATTGTCTGCGCGAAGGAGGGTGATAGTGTTACGCAACTGCTGCATTTCCTGGCGCATTTGGCGCATTTCGTCCTGCCATGTGGAGGGCGGGGGTGGGGGTGGAGGGAATTGGGGGAGTTGGGAGCAGAGCTGCGCGTACCTGGCCCTGAGCGGCTTGGCTGTACGTGAGTCCGGGTGTGGTGAAGGTCGTGGTCGTGCGGTCAGGTCCGGTCCCGAGGGTGGTGGGTGGTATGTTAGGTAGGATTTTCGGTAGGGTGCGGCGAGGCTGGAAGCGTTTAGGGCATCCCGCTGCACCTGTCAGGTGATCTTGTCCACAGAGGATGCAGTGAGGCTGGCAGGGGTGATTTGGTGTGGGGCCCAGTGTACCACAAATAGTACAGTGAGGTTTCGGTGAGGGTTTGGGGCAGACGTCTCGCCTGTGGCCAGCCGACCAACAGGCCATGCATGCTTCGGTTTTCCGCTCTAATTCGGCGTTACAGAAAGTTGTAATCGGCTTTCACTTTTTGTGATCGTTTGACAGAACTCGTCGTAGACTGAATTCAGTTCGTTCTTTTTGTCGCACAGTCGGTCTGCGATTCCTATACTTTCCAATTACCAAAAAACTGCGCAACGACGAATCAGCTTAAATCTCATCCAACGTCCCGACTCATAGGACTCATATTCTGTAGCGTAAGCTACACTGGCCGAGGTTGAGCAGTTTCGCGTGGCTCCTGGAGAGCCATGCTGCGCATGCGCGAGGAGCAGTGATAGAACGGGCAGGACTGGTATCGCGCCTAGGTCAGTCCCCGATGCACGCGCCGCGCGCATGCACCCGCTCGAGATCATGGCTCGAGCTGTCCGGTTGTTCTGGGCGGCAGCTTGGTTGCTTAGTACATAACAACACGGCGCACAGCTGGCCAAACCAACGACGGGCATCTGGCACGCCCCAGCGGAGGGCTCAGGATTAATTTGGACCACGTGGGGATCCTTTTACGTGCAACCGAAAGCTCGGTTACACGGCTCCTCCTCCGCAATAAGAAGAGTGGAGAAGCTAAACTCATCGGATCCCGAAGTAGCCACATAATGCGCATACCGTGTGTGTGTCATTGAGGCAGCAGTAAGCATGATAATCAAGCTAAACCTAGACAACCAGGAAAGCTAAGAATAACAAGCTGAACCTAAGCTTACGCTACGTATATCCTGGCATAGCCGAGCTAAGCCACTGCAATATTTTTGTGTATATGTTATAGGTGAATGAAGGATGAAGTAATATTAGACCTTAAAAATCCACTGAAAAGGTGTGTTAATAATATTAATAATAATACTATTTTTATTGTTATTTTTTACAGTACAGAAAATGGGGTCCGTCAAAGCCTAGAGGCTTGCACGACTTGGCCCGGCAGCTGCGAATAGTCATATATACAACGTTGAAATTTGCGTTGAAAAACAAACAAAACAACAACAATACATCAATGACAAGTTCACTCACTCTAAATATATACATTATTATAAAGCAAGAAAAAGAAATACAGAAAAAACAGATACTGTCACGAATAACAAATGATGAGGCTTCGAATGACTGAAGAAACTAAACGTTTAATAGGGGGAACTTGTGCCCAAAATAAAATAAAGAAGGACTAGACTCACAGGCGTCGATGTCGGCGAAACACCTGGAACGTTAGGCAACGAGCGCGGTGCCTACTTGGTCAGCTGCCCGCGTGGCAAGGCTTTGTTTTCATAGTATCAGAACCAAACAGTTGACATACAAAATATCATGCCCACCGGAAAAACGAGAAAGTGTCTCGTTCTATGAAAACCAAACAATAAAACGACAACTTTTAACCGTAAGCATTTAGAACACAATAATTCTTCATTTGAATACAACAGATTTAGACTAGACAGATCAGATAAAGTAATTCATAAAAAAAAAGAACGAAAACCAATGTATATAAAAGTGTTTACGTCTAATTTTGCAAACACCATGCTCTGAATTTTTTTTAGCTTCTTTAACAAAGTTTACATAAACGGGTTTTTCTCGGATTTGGTAGTATCTGGTCTTTTTGTCATTTTTCAAACATAATCAGACTTAAAAAAAAACATACCTATGTTAGGTACTGACGGCAAACCTGGGACCGTAGCTCGTTTGCAACATGGCGTCACTTCTCCCTGACGCTAAGGAGAAATTCGCTATCGGTTAAAACTTGCGCAATATCCCTGCAAAAAAAAGGATTTTCCACTGCTTTAAGTGAACTTTCTGTGTCCTCAAACCGACTGCAAAGGCGTACTTAGACAAGTCGTGGTCTCTGCGTCCGTGCGTTTGCGTTCCAGAACGTGTTAAAACCGAGGCTGGTCTGTCCCAGAACTTTGAGGTTGAGTTGGCGGGACAAATCCGTGCGAATAGATGTCCCCTGGCTCCCTCCGTCAATGATGGCTCAGAAGTTGCAGTTCTGGTCCTTTGAAACAGCCCAAGCCCGACGTTTGGAAGAAGACCTCGTTGTCAAGGCTGTATCTTTTTCAAACTTCTGGAGTTGACTTTCTGTACACTGGAAATTACGGTTTTTTGGCCAGGATTCTTTGAACGCTGCTTCCCGTTGGGGCCACACATTGACGTGGCATATCTTCCTGAGCACGTAGAGCATGAAACCTTTAATCGACACTCTTTTGCTCAGTGTCCTTTCTTTCTGCAGCGAAAACATTGCATGTCAACGGATATACCTATTTTTATCCAATGATAGGCCATCGTTGCAGTTTTCAGTGGCGTGCTTAGTTTATCTACAGAAGAATCAAACGCGTTCAGTGATTGTCTGTAACACTGCAGCTGCAGAATTCGCCGATCATCGTGTGTGGCCGGTCGGAATTTGTCGTCTTCATTCGTGATGGACCCCAGTCATCCCGGCTCTTTCTCAGCTCTCCACTTCTGTCTGAAGGAAGCTCAGGATGTTGGAGAGCTCATTCTCAGATGATGGGACTGGGTGTGCAGTACTGAGCACGATAACTGACTATTTGAACCTCCTGGCGCTTTAGGTCTAGGGGAGACGACATCGCGTCGCTTTCCTGGAGGGGTGGAGCTAAATCGTCGATAGTACTCACGGAAAGCTTTTTCGGTAGGGCCTTGAGCAGGATGTCGGATATCATAGTGGAATGCGTATAAAACCCAACGCCAAGAGCCTTGATTCTACGGATGTTTATTTCAAAATGCTCGTACATGCGGCCTAGAGCCTTGGCATCGTTTGAGGCGATGACACAGAGCAGCATTCGCAGGTTCGCCAGATGTTCTTGTACGATGAGTCTTTCCCCGAATTGACCACAAAGAATTTCGATCGCGTCATCGTAGCAGCCGTCGGTGGTTCGTAGAACTGCGATCAGTGCGGTTACTGGACCGGTAAGCAGACTGCACAGGTATTGAAACTTCTGGCAAGACAGGACGCTCTGGTTCTCGTGTACGGCACTTAAGAACTGCTCCCAAAATCTTTGCCATTTGCCGATGTCACCACTGATGTTCTGAAGCTGTAGCTTAGGAAGCTTGACTCCGGCAGTCCTGGTATCGGGAGCTCCTTCGCTGCGTAGGTGCTTGCAACTCTCTTTGTAGCAGTGTCTATGCCTTGCTTCCCAGTAGAGCGATCATTCGGGTTGTCTCGTCATTGTACTCGACTACCCTACTACCCTGGTGTATTCCACAACGAGGTCTCCATCAGCGACATGCCCTTCGATCTTGCTGATGATCTGCGGAAGTTCGTTGTTGCTTGTTTTTAACCGCTCGAGGAGTGATATAAGTGAGGCCAAGTCCGCAGTTTCAGGAACGGCAGTGGCCTCGTTGAATATTCGAATATTTTGCGCTCGACAAACGGCACGCTTCCCCTTCAGCCGATCCATGTCTGTCTTCCGTAGAGTATCTCGCAGTAGTGTTATTCCGATCGGCAGCGTTCAGAATTCCACCACAAAGGCCTGATTCCGATCGGTGCCGTCAGCTCGCGATCTTGCTTTCTCCGACCAATACCTTTTTCCTTCATCTCGCGACATCACGTAGCAATCACACAACTGCCGAGAATCCACAAGCACGTTCAAAACCATTACATCTATTGTTAAAAATATAACTACTTGAAAAGGTGCATTCGGTATAAAACACCTTCGAAACACCATCATGGGTGTTTTGAAGCTTACTGTGTCGTGAATGTTGTGACAAGCAGTTACTAAATTTTAGTTAGTAAGAGTTACGATCTTGTTTTCTAAGATGAGTCAATCGCTACATTGATCTCATGTCGTCGATTTGTTTCCAATCGGGAGGTAGCTCTGCTGTCATTTCGCATTCACATAATTTATATTATCCTGTTTTCTTTTGCTTTTTTCTTAATTTGTTTTTCCCAGCTACTTGTCATGTTTATCACCTATACGACAACTCCATTACTAGGCTGCAGGTCCTCGATCTTCGCTCAAGGATGCACTTCGGCTGCACTAATTCTTCCTGAGACGGAACAGATGTCAAAAACAAAGCTGTGTACCTGAAATTAAAGCCATCAAAAAATATCACCTTTCAAGAAAAAGTATCTTCACAGATACGGTTCTAAAAATTGTTAAAACAAAAAATCGTGCGTGAATAATTTTGTTTTTCTTTTCTAGAGACATATTGAATTTGACGTGTTCCCGAATAAATCGAGCAACAGGAACGCGAGGGTTCTTCCTGGTACATTCGCGGGGTGGCGCCATTTGAATTTTTATTACACCAAGGAATGATCCATAGTAAAGTAGTTATATAAGCAAGTCAAATATGCCACTGGCAAAATTACGAGTTCGAAACATGCGAAGAGTACCAGGTTTTTTACTTATTAATACAAATAGCGATATGCAAATTTGCGAAATTTGAGTGTTCGAAATACTTGTTTCTTTGTAAAACGTGCATCTATAAAAATGGTGAGAATATAAGCCTTGCCAGTGTAGATTACCTGTGATCTATTCCCAGTCCGAATTCCGTTGTTCCTGTGTTGTTCTTGACGTAGTTTAGAAACCATCGCAGGGGTGTTGCATCATGCTTCAGAAACGTGCCCCTTCCTTTGGCATATAAGAAGTCGAAGATAATGATGTCACAAACTCCGTCCTTGGGGCCGACGATTGCTGTAACAACTTCGTCGCCAAACGTGCACATAATCGTCTTTGGGTTCATAGGCCTCCCTGCGAAAGGACAAACAAATATTAAAAATAAACTAATCTCAGAAGGGGCCTCAGCTTTGTTTTTTAATGTGTAAAACATATTGTAAGAGCAGGAAGAAAAATGAAAGACGTTTACAACACTGTGTAACGCCGAATTAGAGCGCAGCTCTTGAGGAGGAGGGAATGGTGCTGAGGGGAGGGTATATCCCTCCTCCCTCCTACTCATGTTCTCATCCTGCCTGCTACTCCTCCTCCTCCCCTCGTCCCTCCTCCTCATCTTCTCCGTTCCTTCCTCCTCCCTCCCCTTCCCCTCCTCCTCCCTCCTTCTCCCCTCCTTCTCGCTCCTGCTCCTCCCCGCGCGTTGCATCATCGGACGTTTCCCATAATGCAACGCGGTACGTCACGGCAGGTGGCGTCACGTAAAGTGACCCTCGTGAGGTCACGTGACCCTCGTTACGTCACGTAACCTTCGTAAGGTCACGTGACCTAGGTCACATGACCCTCGTGACGTCACGAGGGTCACGTGACGTCACAGGTACGCCGACGGCGACGCCGACGCCCCTCAAGCCGGAAACGGGCGCTTAAGAGCTGCGCTCTAAAATATTGGGTTGCACCTGGGCCGGTTTGCTGAATAATGCGGGCATTTTTCAAGGCGCCTAACTCGCCACCAAAAGGAATTTTAACGTAACGTCAAAAGCTTTGTGGGTAAAAAAAACTGGGCGTAGAAAAAGGAGAAAAACAGTGAGATAAACGCGTGCGGCTACGTAGAAACTTCAAGCTCTGATTGGAAGAAGAGTGGGGGGTTGGCGAAAAGGCTTGCTCCATTCGCTCTACATGCGGTCTCTCCCCAATCAGAACGAGCAAGATGGTTGTCTGGATTTAAATGGTACCTGGAGTTCGGCATTGGCTTTTCCCGGTTCGAACGCTAATGCCGCTGCGAGCCCGGACAAAACTTCTGCTCGCCTTGATTGGATACAGACAGTGTGACGAGACCAAGGCACCCAGCCCTTACGTCTAACAAAAATCATTCCAATCAGATCTCAGCGATTTTCAGCCAGCCCTGTCTTCGTTTTTCTACGTATACGCGAAACTTCTTTCTTCCTTCAAATATTCAAATCCCTTTTTTCCGCAGACACAGTTATTTAAAACGCTCAATGTGTAAGTTAAATGAATAGAATTCAGTGTACTTCAAGAGCAGCATTTTTTTTTTTTTGGGGGGGGGGGGAGTTTGAGTTACGAGAGAATTAAAGAAAGCAACAGGCAATGCTTACATGTGATAAGTGAATCGGCGGGAACGATATGTAATTTTTACACGCGGAGTCAATCACGAAACCCAAAAATCCCCTCTTGCGGTCATTGTATCCCGCCGGATGAGAGAGACGCAGTGATCGAAAAACCGGACCTGGAGTTCAATTTTGTTGAGCAGCGTTCTCTTGTTGGCGGGTTAAGACACGAAAATTAAACGGGTAGATTATTCTTGAAATAGAATGCTTTCACGCTACTTAGTATATACACCGAGTTTCGAGATTTTTAGAGCAATGGAAATTGCTATGATAAATTTACGAATGTTTGTCATTTTCATATGGCAACATGGCAGCACTGCCAAAGTTAGTCACACCATGGTGCCGACAAGCTACGTGATCTTGACGCTCTCTCATTTTAGCCTCCCCCATAATCACCAAAGCTTGCCTTGCCTCGGTTCGATCAACACCGCCTAGAAACTCGGTAACACGTGCGCTGTAGTCTCCCCCGGCCTTTTGACATTCCACTCTGAATCCACCTGTGAGATTATCGCGGTCGACGGCGAACGCGGCGAGTTCGTCTGTGACTCGTTGTCGCTGAAGCTGGTCGCCAACGGGTCGCAGTCAAAATTACCAGATTCCAAGATATCTTCATAACAATCCCTTTCATTGCTATAGCCGTCTGTGTCAAAGACTTCGAACAAGCGAGCCATGCCGTAGACATAATCTTCATGGACCGCATGCTCGAAACGCGAAAGGTAAACTAGAAAGCTGAAACTTAAGACGCCAAGAAAGCCAAGTGTGTGATTGCGTGCAAGGGGACGCCGTATGGTGGGCAGGCGACGTGAGAATCCCGCCAACTACGGCGGCCATTTCGAATAGGGCGGAGCCAAGTATCCCTCATATAAATCGAGTTATCCACAACACAATCGTGCCTCTTTCCAAAGAGATTTAACTGAATTATTGAAACATACAATAGGATCTAGCTGTATAGCTTTCTCCTATTTTTATTTTTGGCGTGTCCTAACACTTCATAATAGAGGCCAACGGTACGTTTTACACCGTTCAAGATTACACGAGCGGGCAAGACAATTGCAAAGAACTTCTCACCTACACTTAACTTGCGAGCGTTGGCGCGGCGTCTGATGTACTCGTTCTAAACATTATTTTTCGTTTTCACGGTTAAATTTCAGCTACTGTAAGGCAACAGAACAGCCTGAGATTGCCGCAGGAAGCATATGTTGTGTGTATAAAATAGGTTACACTCGTTAATAGAATATGACGGTTTGCACGCATTGCAACTTGAGGAGAAGAACATGGGTAAACGTTTACTAACTCGCCCAGCTTACTACTCTACTATTGAGCAGAATATGTTCTCAAATCGAAAGTAACAACTGCGTCCCGGTATATCATGTAGTACTAAACCATTCCTCCATTTTCTGCATTCTCAATGAGGCGTAGTAGGCATTTGTAGGAGCGGCCACATCATCCAATGTATTTTCATTAATTCTATTTTAGCACGGGCGTTACCTGCTCAGGATATCGTACTCTGTGTTCACCTTGTCTAAAGAGTAATAAAAAGCGTATGTGCAACCTTCTTACATTTATTTCGCTGTTCTTACCGTAGTCTAGAAACAACGCAGCATGGTAGTCAGTAGGCTGGTTCTCAGCTCACCTCAACGCGCACTTTCCGTAGTGAGTTTTGATTAGAGTACTGCTTTTGAAACGCTGCTTGAACTGCCGTATTAAACCGCCTAACATCCCATCTGATAAATGTTGTCCGGAAGTGGCAACCCATGACGTCACAAGGGGCGGTATGTCAGGTTGTCGGATGTCGCTTTACTGACTGTTAATGCTAAGAGTCCCGCCAACAACGCACAAGGAAACGGGAGTGATAGTTCTCGCAGCGTAGTCCAAACCCTCGGTTCCTGAAACTTCCATGGAGTATAAAGCTAGAAAGCGACCTGCAACAGCACAAGTTTGTCACCTCCACCACTGGTGTTGCTGCAGCACCAAGACCGCGGCAGCGATTTGAAACTTCTATGGTATAATCAGAATGACATCTAGGACCACTTTTTATTTCGCGGTAAACACACCTATCGGAGACGCGTTCCAGTCACAATACACAAAGTGTGCAAGTGAATACGCAAACTGCCACCAATTAGTCAATTGGTCTTGGAAACTCAAAGTGGAAGTATCTTGAACAATACTACGTAGACGACAAGGCGTGTATGACGTCATCGTTGGTAGATTCCCGACGAACAATAAATACTAAACACGTTGATGCTGGACCAGATTTACGCCGCAAAGCGGCCAATACATGCGTCTGGCGTCGCTGTGTGATAGCGTCGCCGCCTTCGTTATGACGCTGAAAGACGCGCAGGCTTCGAGGATTACGCGAGCTATATTCACGCTTAAGCTGAAACTACGGTGGGAGCTTCGTGCCCACCGGATCATTCAGACGCCTCCCTCTTATCGCCCGACAATGGCTCTCCGCGCGTGGTTATGGCCGGGAGCGTGGCTACATGGCGAAAGAGAGGCGAATGACTGGTTCAACGAGGACGAAGATTCCACCGCAGTCCCAACTTAGGGGTGAACAGAGTATAAGACACCCTGGGGGCGTGACTCCACTAGAGATGACATTTTGAGGAGGGGGATGCGCAGGCCTTTTTGATGCAATTTCTATTCTCAATATACATGGAGCAGTATGCATGATCGACGGTATGGCAGGTCTGGCAAAGCGTCAGTGATCTTTAACACCTGGTGAAGTTCGTTTGCCGCGCTGGCATTTTGCGAACCTTCCGAGTGGCACACATCGCACGTCGCATGGGTAATCGATGCCTCTAACAAGCGGCAATATTCTCTAGTACTCACCCTGAGCTGCCGAAGTGTTGGTAGTTGTCGCCGTCGGGGAAGTGGTACTTGCCCAGGTATTTGGCGTTGTATTTGTCGCACTTGGTATTGTAATTGGTGTCGTAGTTGGCGTCGTAATTGGTGTCGCATTTGGCGTCGTAATTCGCATCGTACTTGCCGTTTTCGCTGTGGTCACTGTTGGCACCGCAGTCGTTGCTCTCGTGGCAGTTGTGCTGTGTGGTGCGTCTGATGACACAGAAGATTCATCCAGGTAAGTATACGTGGTACCGAAATCATCTGTGCCTTGAACACAAGAGGAAGAGTCGTAGGCAAAAGCACTAGAGAAGAGTTGAAGTTGTCTTAGCATTGACTGACTCCAACCCGGGTACAAAACTGAATACCTTAAGCTTATAACCAAAATAATTCGCTGTTACATCTTGTAATTCCTACTCATTTTTGTTTATAAAAGGTATCACCTTTAACAAACCGAGAAACCCGATTCCCAAGGTACCCACCAAACCAGTTTATAATAATGACGTAAAGAAACATTTGAAAAAAAAACAATTTACATAAATTCAGCATGACACAAAAATACATTCTCGAACTACTTAAATGTTTAAGAATTTAAAGCCTAGCGTGAAACATCTAAAGCCCAGCAATCGCGAGTTCGAAGCTTACGAAGACGAACTGTTCACGCTGCACACGCAAGAACACTGAAACTCGCACTAGTCAGAAGCTTGTTGTTTGCACTAACGTTGCTATAGCCACTTTTGCTCGCGCGGAAACACTGCGGGGACAAAAACGTGCCTGCGCGGGTTTTTTGTCCGTTATCATTCGCGTTTTTTTCTTAAATTCAAATTCAAATTGTTATTTTTGCAGACGTACACTGAGAGGTCTCCCTGACGAAGAGCTTCTAAAAACAAGCTTGACGGAGTTTGAGAGTCTGTTACATGGGCGGCAGCACCAAAAAATAAAAATAAAAACAATAGAAAATACTTTGTCACTGATTAGTCGAAAATATATTAAACAACAATGAAAAATATTTAATAAAACATAAATACAAAAACATAAACCAAGAACATCCAAAAGCCTACAAGAAAGCGAGCGTAAATCGAATCTTAAAACTAGAAACACACCTCTATCGGTAAAAATACATTTATGGAGTACTTTGTGAATGTTCAAGGCGCGAATTGTTAGAAAGAAATGTATGTGTGGTGTCGACGAACAAGCCATTTTGCCTGGCGACTAGTAATAATTATGCTCTCGTACTAATTTATTTGGGAAGCCGAATAGGTGGAATTAATAAATGCTGTGGACGAAACAGGAATGGAATAAAAGAGACGGTATTCATAGATGTTTTAGATGCGAGCTACCATTTGTATCTAGAAAAACAAAATTTTCTGAGTGATGTTCAAAAGGGACTTTGCATCGTACGGAACCTTTATTTTTAAAGCCTTGCACCTGTTGCACGAGTTTTAATTTTAATGAAATGCCAGGTCTACACGTGCTTGAAGTATTGCTTAAAGTTACTGACTAGTGGTTGTAGATGATGATCACCAATTGTCGAGTTAGAACCACTGAGTTATTTTCAATAACTAAGATTTTAATACAAAATTTGATTTATTTGTTTATTTGACATATTGTGACAATTAAGCCTCCTATAATATGTTCATATAACACACATGCACAGACCACATTGGTATAGGTTTCACGGTAGTTCTAGATCCTAACCTATAAATCCTAAAAACAAACACCCGAATATCGCCTGCAACGCGAAAATAAGGCGAAATCTCTGAAAACGGCTGTACGTTTAGTTTCTAGTTTTCTACAAAAAACTTTCAACAGGTTCTTCGGAAGTTTGATGGTATGTTGCAATAACGAATTCATAAATTCTAATGAAAATGCAGGAAAATATTTGAAGCTCTCATAATGAAGTAAAATGTTGTCGGTTCTAGAAGGGAAGTGCAAATTCCAGAAGTGTTCTCTGTTATGTAAAACTTAAGCTTCAGAGCAGTATTGAATGCGAATTATCTAGGCAAAAAACAAAAGAAAAACATGAAAGGATTTTGTTTTATTGGTGACACACTCTTTAAACTTCAATATAAAATATAAAAAATAACTTGATGTTGAATGAACTCGATGTGACTAACTACATCCATCGGAGGTGGGAGTAGAGAGCGAAGACGTTCATTTACTTTGAGCGGACATAGATTCCAAAAACTACCAGTCCATCAACTACTTCGCAAAACAAATGAAAACCAATTATTGAAAATTACTGATGGGGCTCAGAAGTGACAAAGATGAAAATATTTAAAGATCTAAAATATTATCTGGTATGTGACAAAGCACGGTGCAAGCGCGTGACACGTCCTGTGTTCATTTGTCACATCGCAGACTTCATTTTTTGACCTAAACATAGTTCTACCCTCGTCATTCGCAGTCTTTCGTCCCTAAACCTCCGTGCTTCGCTCTCCAAGTACTTCGCAAGAATGGTAGATTCAGAGGCTATGTACAGAGTGCAGATATGAGGCATTAGTCTTCGTAACGGCGGTGTGTCTAAATTTCCGCAACGTCTTCAACTGCTCAATCAAGGTCACGTGGTTTGATGGCCGCCTTCGCAATACGAGCAGCAAGGAGGCGAACAAAGCGTTAATCGTCTGCTTGCCAAGTGACAACGCAACGCATGCGGACTCCCGTTTCATCTGCGCAGAACCGTCCGCCATTGGATTACAAACGTTCTCCAATGTATGAGTTGCTCCCCCTCCTAAATGTAAACTTCCTACGCAAATCTAGAGAGCTTAAAAAAAAACGAAAGCCGTTTACAACTCCCTGTAATGCCGAATAGGAGCGCAGCTCTTGAGGAGGGGGAAGGTGCGGAGGGGGTGGGGTTCACGTGACCTCGGGGGTCACGTGACCGGGGGGGGTCACGTGACCTTGTTCGGGGTCACGTGACCTTGGGGTGACATTAAGGTTACGCCGACGCCGCTCAAACCGGAAACGGGCGCCTAAGAGCTGCGCTCTAATAAGAGATGGAACGCCTGAAACTCTGGAGATCATATGCGGTTTCATGGTGGACGCCCCCTGCGCAGATTCCTAGCTTGTGCGCATGCGTTGTGTTGTCACTTGGCGGTGAGGAACGCGGGAGGTAAGGCGTAGACGCTGGCAATAGAAAAATATTCCGTCACCTCCTCGAACCTCGTATTGCCAATGCGTCCAATAAACCACGTGACTCCGATCGAGGAGTTAGAAATACTCTGAAATCCAGGCACTCTGCAAACCTCCAGAGCAGACTTGTACGGAACTTATTACAAGTAATACAATGACTTCTAATCGTTTACCAAAAATTCTTCCAATCACTGTTCTGCGCTGTGAAGTCACCCCACGTTTCCATCTCCTCGATCTTCCTTCGTTTATCAAGGTACATGTGCCTTGCGTTGCAGGGAATTGACAACGGTAATATCTTCCTCGCTTCGAATATTCAAATTCTTAATTCCGCGGAGACAATCTTTGAACGGGCTTAAGATGTAAGTGAAATGAACCGCATCTATTCACTTCAAGAGCAGCATGCAAAAGTTTTTTGAGAAACGAGAGAATTAAAGGGAAGCTGAAACACTTCTTGAAGAAAAACGAGTTAGAGGTGAATATTGACGAATTTTTATCCCGTTAATCTGAATATCACGTTCGTTTTGTCCTAAGATTAACTAAACGCGAGAAAACACAAAAATCCTCGGATTAGTCGTGACGTCATACTAAGATCTCAGGGCCACCAAGCACGTGTCGATCACATAGGCAGCGCGTGCAATTGCAAGCTTGCCAGGTATATTCCCCCGCACTGACACCAGTCGTGACGACTTTTTTGGACCTTCTTTCAAAATGGCAAGAATGAGCGTGTATAGCTTTGACACGCGCTGAAGATGCGCGAGAGCGGAGATTCAGAAAACTCCTATATATGACGTCACGCCACGAGGAGGACATTCAGCGGTACTTCAAAAATTAATTTTGATAGCCTCCGTGCACCGCAATGAAAAATAATCTCGAAAATCGTGATACTGGAGGCCAAATGCAAAAGAGGTGTTTTTACTCAAATACAAAACCGCTTCAGTTTCTTTTAAAAAAAGCGAGAGACAGCCCTAACATCTGCTGCTGAATTGGTGAAGGTGCTCCGTACTTCTTCCCCGCGGAAACAATTACGAGAACTGAAAATCTACTTTGCCGGTATTATACCTGCCGGATGAGATAGCCTCAGCGATCAGCAAACCAGTCCTGGTGTTCTATTTTGTTGCAGGTGAGAGCTACAGCTTTCTCAGTTGCTGTTTCCACTTTTCGTCGCAGCTTTCTGGTGGCGCGCTTAATAGACCAATGAGAAATGTTTTACTCGTTCAGGGAGTCCACGATCATATATTAAATTGGTGAGAACTCCTCATCGACTCACAGCATGCGAGACGAGGTATCGCAGCCTTCGATACACTTGTTCTAAGCGTTTTCTTTTAACCTTAATTTATCCACCTTAAAAGTTAAGCGTGCGTACGGCAGCAGAACAACCTGCAATTCCCAATCGGGAAGCACAGGATGTGTTCTAAATGACGGTTTGTACCCATATATGACGGTTTGTACCCATGGCAATTGTAGTAGAAGGTGTAGGAAACTGAAGGTATTACATCAGCGTCTCGGAATATCATGTAGTGCTAAACAATATTGCCATCTCCTGCATTTTCACTCAGGCGCAGTTAGGTATTTGGAGGAGCACCCACTGCTTCCGAACCGTTTTGAACACTTGCGTTGGATTTAGCTTGCAAGCAACCTGTTAAGAATATTGCAGTCTGAGATTACTGTCCCTAAAAAGTAATGATGAAAGTTTTCCGCCGACAGTGTTACTTTTAAATTCTTGTCTTTATAGTAGATGAGAAGCAACGCATGACTGATGTCAATAGGCTGATTATCAGCTCTCCTGAATGGTTATTATCTATATTGGACTTCGATTAAATTGCTGTGCCTGACATTCTCCTTCAATTGTTTTTTTTTTAAATGGCCTATCTTGAAAATACAATTGAAGTGGTTCGAAAGTGGCAACATATGACATCATAAAAGACAGTGTGTCATGTTGTTCGGTGTCGCGATACTCACGGTTTGTGCTAGAACTTCCGGAAAAAAGATCATGAGAACGCTTGTGTTTTTCTCGTCGCGGAGTTCGAAAATCCTGGTCCCTGATACTTCTTTATAGTGTAAAGCTAGAGAGCAACCTGCAGCGAAACAGGTATCTTTGACATCCACCACTGATGCCGGGACATTACCAGAATCACGGCCAGCGACATGATACTTCTATGAAGTCATTACAGCTCAACATCGAGGATCCACTTCTTTTTTCGCGGCAAACAAACCAATCAGAGACGGTTTCGCGGCTCAATACACAAAGAGTGCAAGTGAATAAGCAAACCGTCACCAATTTGTCCCTCGGTCTTTGTGGCTCAAGATTAGAGTTTTGACCAATACCACTTGAGGACAAGGGCTCCGCATGATGTCATAGTGGGGAGATTCTCGACCCGCCCCAAACGCTAAACACGCTGAAGTTGGACGAGTGTACGCCATTAAGCGGCCGACGCGTGCGCCTGGCGTCGCAGTGTGCTAGAGTCGCGCTCTTTGTGATACGCTGAAGGACGCGCAGGCGGTTAGTTAGGATGCCCTGCTAAATCCACTAGTTATGATGTTTGGGGGAGGAGGGGGGGGAGTGCAGGCTTTTTACTCTAGACGATATTTTTATCCTTAGTGTACCTTTAGCAGTATGAATAATGGCGGTAGTGCAAGCCTCGCAAAGTGTCGATGATCGGTCTTCAACATCTGGAGGCGCTCATTTGCCGCTATCGCATGCTCGGACTCTGCACGAGACACGCATTGCACTTCGCGTGGGTAATCGCTGCATCAAAAAGCGGCATTATTCTTCAGCACTCACTCTGAGGGTCCCAAGTGTTGGTAGTGGTTGCCATCGGCGAATTTATACTTTCCGTAGTACTTGCTGCTGTCCTTGTCGTACTTGGCGTCGTACTTGTACTTCGCGTCATACTTGCCGTTAAGCTCGTCGTACTTGGCGTCGTACATGCTGTACATTGCGTTGTACTTGCTTTCGTACTCGGTGTCATACGTGGCGTCGCACTTGGCCTTGTACTAGGCATCGTACTTGGCGTCGTACTTGCCGTCGTACTTGGCGTCGTACCTGGCTTCGTACTTGGTGTTGCTCTTCCCTTTGTTGTCACAGTTGACAGTGCAGTCTTTGTTGTCGTGGTAGTTGGACTTGGTGTTGTGTTCGATGACCCAAGATATCCACCCGGGGATGAAGACGTGGATTCAACATCCTCTGTGCCTTGAACGCAGGAGGAACAGGAGTGAGAGAAAGCACTAGACATCAGTAGAAATTGTTTAAGCATTGATCGACTGCAATCCCCCGTGCAAAGCCAAATATCTTAAGCTGATAACAAAAAGTGCTGGCTGTCACATCTTAGAATTCCAACTTTATGTTTATAAAAATGGCGTTGAAGAGACCGAGAACGGGATTTCCAAGGTTTCCAGAAAAACGGCTTATAATAACAGCCTGAAGAAACATTGAAAAAAAACAATTAATACACAGGGCGTTTCCGAAAACACGTGCTAAATCGCTCCTACGAACATTACGCATAGCTCAGGAAAACGATTGACGCCGTAATGGTCTGTGTCAAAAGGTCAATTAAAAAGATCATTAGCTTTCAATATAAATGTGCAATTAGTAATTTTGAGTAAATAAATTCTTAATGACTGATTGTAAAGGCATGGTTTCAATTAGTACTTGCTGGGAATCCTCGAAAATTACTATATACACCCAAATTACCATGTTATATGGAACACGCAGCAATGCATGGCGATCCGAAAAAAATTCTCAATTTGGACGCGTTTCTGGGTTTCGGTTTCTTATTGGAGATCAAATCCCCGCCGGCAATCTCACCTATCGTGCCTAAAATGCGAAACTTTATGTGCGTGTGCGCCCCACCAAGCATCGCACATAGAAGAGGGCTAGCATAGGGAAGCCGCCGAACTGTCACATTAAGCTGTTTTTTTTTTGTTTTTTACGTCGGTGCCAGTGTGAAGACGCACCTTCGCGTGCCATTCGTTACGGCGCAAGCAAGTTGCGCGTCTTGGACACGGGGGCGGGATTGACAGCGCGGACATGCGCTCCGATAAGAAACCAAAACCAAGAGACGCGTTCAAATTGAATAGACATGGCGACCCTGTAGCGAGGAGACAAAAAAGGATGGATAAACACAAAACTCTGAACGCAGCTACAAATTTATTTTCCAAAACACCTTCTTAAATAGGCCCACAAATTCACAAGAAGACACGCGCTGCCTGAGGTCACAAATCGTGGCAGATAAAAACCAAGGAACAAAAAGAACAAAAGACCCCGGTGACCGACAACAGGACTCAAGTTTGTAGGAACACAAAGAAGCCTCGAAAGAACCAACGCATTCTCTAAAGGCAACCATCCAACGCATTCTTTAAAGGCAACCAACCAACACGAAGACACCAACAAGTTAAGCACTTCAACCACACCCTTCCCCCGACCGGCGGTCGAACTGATGAAACTATAATCAGTGACAGGTTAAGAAATGGGCCGCTAGTAAAGCCGCTTTTCCCTACCCAGAAACCGTCTATTAGGCTACTGCAATATTCATTTTATTCATTCAGTAGACCTAAATGAGTTTGAATTCTTTATTGTCAACGAAGGCGCTTATTATTAATGGAAAGAAGTCATGTCTCATAACAAGTCTTCCAACCGGCTTTCTGTCCAAAGTGCTGTCTAGAAGTCCTATCTACCAGCGCTTCCAGATGATGAAAAAAAAAACTTTTTCCTGAAAAAAAAGAAGAAAATACTATTCTAGTTTTGTAATTAATAAAACATTTGTGTTTCTTCTTCGTGTAATAGGCTTTGTACACGAATTGTGTACGCTTATTTGGTTTATTAAGCAGAAAAACCCTTTCCTTTTCGGGTTTTCACAAATCGGTGACTCACAAAGGCAAGAAGGTTATAATGGGCAGAAGGTGGCGTCTCTATGTCCAATGCACGAAGTGAGGTGTAAGGGAAGTAGGCGGAGCCACGAACACTTCTCAACCAATGGGGAGCTCGTCAATGGGTGCCGCCATTGATTTTTGGGGCAAACAACTCTTGTTGCGGTGGCACTTTCCGTGGCAACACCGCATTTTTCCTCCAAAAATCAATGGCGGCATCCACTGAATCGGTGTCGAACAGGCGAGACGTGGAGCCCAAAGTTTGCCTGACCAGTGGAAAGTCGGCGTGTAGCGGACGCTCTCGATACCGCGGAGGTAGCGTCGTCTAGAACGAGGCGTCATGCGCGGCTTTGGAAAGCGATCGCCTGTCAGTCGTCGTACGCACGAACGCTGAGAATGACACCGAGGATTGAGAAAGCCGTACAAACCCTGCTTCCAGAAGGTGCTGGTTTCACTCCATCGTGATAAGAATGTGGGTTCGCATCGAAACATCGTTTGGTGCGCCGATCGAATCGAAAGCCAGCCGCGACAGCGAGCGGACGAAGCAGACCGCAGGCAGGGTGCACAACAGACGTAGCCAAAGCCTAACGCAGTTGACCGAGCGGCGAGCAGACGCTCGGAGCTTGGTTGGATTTAGTTTGGATGAGAGCGCGTCGGTGCGCAAGGCACTCTCGGATTGGGTTCTTTCTCCGGCGTCGCTGGGCATGACGTCATGCCGGGTCCTGCCCTATTTAAACGTTCTTGCACAAAGGCGTCTCCGTCGTTGTCTTCCGCCATGGATCCCGATGAAGAAGCTGCGGAATGTGATTCTTCGGATTCTTTTTGGTCGAGAGAACCTGGTATGACCACATCGGCTACACCAAAGCGTTGGTACAAGAATCAGAGTGGTCGTATCTTGGACAGCGGTCGTCGGCAGCTGATCCTGAAGGCTTATGTTTGGATGCGACACACGGAGCCCGACCTCAACGTGAGTGAGGTCTGCGAGGCTGTTGACAGACTGCTTGCTGTCAGCGTGTCGAGCGTCCTCGAGATCAGGAAGGAGGCAAAGGCAAATGACGGGAAAATAGCGACACCTGCCCGGAAGCGCCCAGCAAGTGCAGGCAAGAAGCGGCGTACCGTCAATTACGGTGACTTTGTGCTATGTGCAATGAAATCTTGCGTACATCGTTTCTTTCGCTGGAACGACTTGCCCGCGGTCGAAAAAATAACGGTCGAGTTGAGCGCATGCCCTGAACTCCTTTCGCTGAAGAAGTGGACTGTGCGTCGTCTTCTCCATGACATCACCTTCAGGCGAGAAAATAGGGGTTCCAATTCTCATATGATCGAACGAGACGACATCATCGCGTGGCAGCAGACCTACTTGCGAGAGATTGCACGTCACAGGCAAGAAGGTCGCAAAATTTTCTACCTGGAGGAGACGTGAGTGACGGCAGGGCACATTGCCTCGATCGCGCGGGTGGACAGCACCGTGACCTTGTCCCACAACGCCTTCATGCGAGGTCTCACGACGGGCCTGAAGCAGCCATCGGGGAAGGGACAACGCCCCATCATTGTGCGCATCGGCAGCGAGGGCAGCTTCGTCACTGAGAGCCTGGACGTCTTCTGCGGCAAGAAAATCGGTGACTACCTGAAGAAAATGGAGGGCACCCAGTTCGAAAACGGGTTCGACGGTGTTCTTAAAAAAACTGCCGACGGGGAGTGTCGTCGTAATGAAAAATTCTTCATACCATTCTCGGCGGTCAGATGCCGTGCCGACGACAAAAATTCCTGCATGGAAGTCATCCAGGAGTGGATAACGTCGAAGGGAATTGCGTAGGACCCCAAGATGCAGAAGAAGCAGCTCCTCGGTCATTGTGGCGTCGGGCAAGCTACAGCATGTAAAGTACCTTGTGGACAATGCTGCAGAGAAGGGATGGTCGCACAATGGTCAGTCTTCCACCATATTACTGTGAATTTAATCCTAAAGAACTCAATTGGGCACGGCCCGGAACACAACATTAGATCGGTGACGTAGAGAGGCTCCTCAACGAAGAAACTGAAAAGGTCATGGCTGACAACTGGCGCAACGCTGTGAGGCACGTTGTTGTAGTGGAGAAAAAAGTCAAACGAGGCGGTGCGGCAAGTGCCCACATCGTGCCCATCGTCATCGCACTGAATGAAGACGGCACTTCTTCAGCAAGTGACCTGTCTGGTGTGGAGCCCTTCGACGATCCATGATGCCAATGTCAAGAAGGGTCACCCCCAAAACAGAAAACGGTCCTTTTAAGAACTAGTCATATGCTGTAAAATTCGATACTTGTCCTTATACATGCCTCACCTCCCGTCTCTCATTTTGTTGGCGTGGCTCTGTGCTTTGTTACTTCAAAGCATTCTTCAAGGCAATACGGGTATTTAAAGTATGTTGTGTGTTTTTTACTGCGCCACAAATCACCTGTGTATAATTAGACTCAACCTAAAACGTTTCCATACACTCTGCACTGGTTAAATTGCCGAACTATATAGCAGAAACATCAGATGCCATTTTAGCTTCCATCTTTCTAAACATCTCTAGATTAAATCGGACAGAGGACAAATGAAAAGCTTTCATATACGAGTAAGAAGACATGCTGTCGGAGCCATGCCAAAAGGAGAGCAGTGTTCCTCGTAGTCGTGAATGTTCACTCTAAGTGGTGCGAAGTTTTGTTATAAAGACAAAAGCTTCGTCTAGCACAATAACAAAGAAGACTGTTCGTCTTCAGGCTTCAACGGCTCGTGGCCAGTGATTTTAACGTGCACCACCTGAACTGGGGTGCTACATGGCGATCGGCTCCAGGAGACACCAGAGATTGCGCACCCGACTTTAACAAACGACCTACCAGACGCGCAACAGGCTACACGAGAGTCAGAGGGACATTATCCTGGACCAGATTTGGGCGGACTCGAACCTGGCGATCGACTAGCTGACCCTATGAGATCCGACCACTACCCATCTATCCACCGCTCCCAACAGGCGAGCAGAGCCGGGCGGACTCGCTCAAGTCGGGTCATCGACTGGGACGCCTTCCGAAAGGCAGTAGCAGTGTGGAAAGAGGAGGTTCCCGTAACCGCGAAACTACAGAGGGTGGCTCAGGCGACAGTGCGAGAGGGCTGATACTTCAGAACGTCCCACCGTTACCCAAGGGTATACCCGGAGCTGCCGAGTGGTGATGCACAAAGTCCGCATTGGAGCTTTATTTACGGAGGACGTACTCGCCAGATGGCATAACTGCAAGCGACAGAGAGGCCAATTATTCGATTTAGCGCCGACGGACGAGAAACAGTCGGGGCACATCGGTAAATGCTCCGCTGACATCAGTCCGACGATCCAGCACATCTCGGATTGCAAGCCAACAGGATCAGCGCCTCGATCTACCCATCTGCAACCTTCAGGACTGGGTTACACCCTCCTCACTATGGGAGTTTGTGCACTTGACTGGCGTCGACTGCCGTTTGTGAACACGTTCCTTCCCTTATTACCCTTCTCTCACTGAGGCAAAAGCACCATTCTTTTTAGAATGAAGGGAGTCAAGCCATCAGTTGTTCATCTACTTTTCTGCAGAGCACCCTAAGAGGATAGCACCGAATGATGAGGTCGAAAATTAGTTTAGATAAACAAATGTATACAATGCGACAAAGCATAATATTTCATTTGGTACTGCTGTCTGGAAGCATAAACAGGACTTCGGGTGTCATTCACGCGACGGACACATACTGCGCAGCAGTACCGTGGACAAAGATATATCATTGTCAGTGCCCTGTTTTGAAGCGTAGACAGGATTCTTACTGCTATCCTCACACCTTCAACCACTCTTGCTACAAGCGCAGGCTGGGATAGTACCATAGCTTCTAGCGTGCATTTTGAGACCATAATCAGGATTCATATCGCCATTCACACACCTTACGGCCGCTCTGTCGGCAATGAGGTGCGACAGCACACTGTTTCAGTTGCCTTCAACTAGTTTGAATTTGTCGTGGCGGCCCATTTGCAATCACGGTGACCCTGACCAGCGGCATAGTTTCCATCTTCATTTTCGTGGGAAAGGCCAGTCCTTGGATGTTGCTGGGGGAGGGGTAACCGGACAGTTCATTGAACGCTGTTTTATCAAATGCCGTTCCATCGAATGCTTCACTCAATTAGCTTGCACAACCGAAATTTTATATTTTACATTTATTTCGGGGATCTCAGAAGGTAAAGAAGAACGTATTGTATTTTGCATCGATAACGAGAAACGTTTGACAGGAACTATAAACGTTGCGTATTAAATTATCCAAATTCAGATGGGTAGGGGGTCACTTCCTATTGGATCCTGGTTGGCTCAGTATTCCTCTCGAAGGCTTGGGGAGGCCCACGTAAAGTCCAGTGTAGTGTCCATTTGCGAACGTGGGCCACAACATGGGTAGAGATATTAGCGTCATTGAAGATCTCCATTTTTGCGCCTGCATGGCGTCGAGAATGCTGGTCCTCCTCCGACTTTCCTTGGTACAACCACACAGCGAATGTGAGGCATTGAGCTGACGCCTAATAACAGCAGTCTCCTTGCACGTGGCATCAGTTTGGCAACTGATCCAGTCCAGTGTCCACGTCCTGGCCACTGTGTTGGTCCGGACTCCAGTAGACCCAAACAAACGTCACAGAGTGCCCTGCCAGCCGTAACCATTTCGTGATTTTAGTCGCTCAGTCGTTTAGCGCTACGCAGGGTTAGAGGAACGGAGTTGCTAGCAAACGCTGCCGTTTGGACGTTAATGACACAACATCTTGGCGCTTCAGAGTTTAGGTACATTTTGCAGTCTTTTCACAGTAGGTGTTTGTGTGTAGAGCATCCCCTGTGCTTCGAAACAGTTGGACATTCTGAAGGCCGAGACGGAGCCAACAGAAAGGGGGACAAACATAACGTGTCTCTTCGAGACACGTTATGTTCGTGGAAAAGTGGAAAGCGCGAACTGGTCGCCAGTCTTAAGAAATGTTTCCGAGGGAAAGGAAGGCTGAAGAGGAGGAAGCAGACAGAAAACTGGAGGAGGAGGAGGAGGTTTTCCTCTCACCTCTCCAGCATTCCGTTCGCTTCCTTCTCCCCAGCCCTACTTTTCCTCAAATACTTTCCTTAACCTGTAACTGACAAAATGTCATCAGGTTGACCACCGGTCGAGGGGAACAGGTGTGGTTAAAGTTCTTATCTTGTCGGTTCCTTTCTGTTGGTTGCTTGCCTTTAGAGAGTTCGTTGATTATTTGTGGGCTTCCTTGTGTCCCTACAAACTGGTGTCCTCTGGTCGGTAGCCGGGGTATTTTGTTATTTTGTTCCTTGGTACTTATCTGCCACAGTTGTGTGACCTTAAGCAGGGTGCCTCATCTTGTGTGTTTGTGGATCTATTTATGGAGGTATTTTCGAAAATAAATATTTAGATGTGTTCGGAGTTTTGTGTCTCTCCGTCCTCTTTTGTCCCCTCGCTCCAGGATTATCATGTCTATCCTTAACCTGCAGCTCGTCTGCCTACTTGCATTACCTCCAAATTCAACATTTTTTCCGGAACACCGTAAAATGCTGCGCGTTGCTTATGTCATTGTAATGTTTGGTGTATTTACCAGTTTTCGCTGATACTACTCATGATTCCAGTAGAAACCATGCCTTAAAAATGAATTAATAATTTAATTATTCGAACTAAATATTTACCCAATTTTACTGAAGGTATATAATTTTCCTCAATGGGCCCCTTAACACAAACTACTACGGCATCAACATTTTATTTTATTTTTTGAGGGGGGGGGGGGCAATGCGTAGTTCTTGCAAGATTGATTTTACCTGCGTTTGCGAAAATACCCTGTATATCCACATGATCAAACTACATCTTCTTTAAATCCCCTACGTTTTTATACCTTGTATACAATGCTTGCGTAGCAGATGGCGCAAACGTATAATTTAATCTTGCGGATAATATTTACGTAGTCTCGCGGAAAGGAGGCTATAAACTATTCCGATGTTTACGAATACAGAACCCAGTGTGCGATCTCAAGAGCCAAGCAACACGAGTGCGACACTTTGGAAGACGAACAATTCACGCCCCATACGCACGAACTCTGAAAATCGCACCGGCCTAAAGCTCTGTTAGTTGAAAAAACGCTATTATAGTAACTTTCGCATGCGCCGAACATTGCGGGGCAAAAACGCGCTGGCGTTTTTGCCCCCGCAATGTTTGTGCCGTTTCGCTCAGCCATTGTGAATGCAGGTGCCGCCTATTGCTGCTCAACACAATGATAACGCCGGCCACACTCAGATAACGTCGGTCCGATTCATGGGACGGTAAATGCTTTCGCATAAGAAAGTAGTTCGTTGAAGCCGAGAACCCAGTCCTTTTCTTCGGGAAACCACAATTAAATATGCCCTCTTGCTTTTTTTTTTTTGAAGTTGAATATGTGCAGTTTATAAATGCTGTAGTCGAAACAAGAATAGAATAAAGTAGACAATATTCACACATGTTTAGATGCGAGTTACCTTGCATCTAGAAAAAAAATGCTAAGGAGCGACACTCACATTGGACATGTGTCATGTAACGCACAATTTTTGCTTTTAGAGGTCTTGCGTCTGTTACGTAACTTGAAACATTTGTGAAATGACACGTCTACTACGCGTTTCAAGTATTTCTAAACTTTACTGACTAGAGGTTTTAGATAATGATCGTCATGTTTCTAGTTGCAACCATCAAATTACTTACAAATACAAAAAATTACTTAACTAATTTAGATAGTTATTTGAGCTTTCGTAACGACTAGCCCCAAATACAATGTCCCCGTGCCCATTTGAATGCCCCTCGATGTGTTTGAGTTTCTCTAGCAAGTAGCGTCAAATGCGCCAGTGCACAAGGCCCGTGTCTCCAGCGGCCCTCGAAAGCAAATGGCGGCGCGGCACTAAAATGAACAGCCCTCGGAAGCAAATGGCCTCAGAGCACCGTACGTGGCACGTGTCTTGCGCGTTTCAACAAGGGTTGGCGGTGCTTGTAAAAAACACCTTTTATCAAGGGGCTTTGGCTCATATTACACAGAAGCAAAGACGACATTGCTGTAGCTTTTTCGGCTTTTCTTAATCCAAAGCTGCAAATAACCCCCCCCCCCCCCCAAAAAAAAAAATAGACTTGTATATTGCCTGCAAAAAGGAATTAATACGAAACCTCTAAAGACGGTCAAATGTCCACTTTTTTTAACGCGCCACAAAAGAGCTTTTTGAAGATTGTTTACAAGTTTGATGGTGTCTGACATTGACAAATTGCAAAATTGTAATGAAGGAAATATCGCTAAAGCTATTACGATGAAGTAGAGTGTTGTAGGTTCTAGAATAAAAGTGCATACGCCAAAATAATTGTTCTCTGTTGAGTAAATTAAGCTTCTTAACTATATTGGATGCCAATCCTCTAGCACTCCCAGAAAATAGAATTATTGAATTTCTTTTTTTAAATGATACACCTTCTAAAACGTCGAAATAAAAAATAAATATTATATTAACTTGATCTTGAATAGATTACCAATGACTACGTTTATTGGGCGAGTACCTAGATAGCGGAGAGCGTTCACTAATTTTGAGCGGACATAGGATCTAAGAACGGCCGGTGGGTCAAATTTCCCGCTGGACAGGGAAAGCCATCCATTGCCATTTACAGATGGGGCTCTTCTATTGACCTGGATTAAAATGTTTATAGGTCTAAAATAGAATATGAGATGTGTCAAAGCACAGTGCAAGCCGGTAAAACGTCTTATGATATGTGACACAACGTAGACTTTAATTTTAGACCTAAACATAGTTTTATCCGCGTCATTCTCCGCCTTCCTCTCATAAATATCTGTACTTAGTTTTCCAAGTTCTCGGCAAGAATGGTAGATTCATAAGATATGCACAGAAAGATATGACGTACTTGTCTTTGCAGCTCTAGGGTGCCTAGAAAAGAGTGTGTTTCCAACTGTTCGATCGGAGTCACTTGGTCTTATGGACCGCGATCCTAATACCAGGTGCGTGGAGGTGAACAAAGTGCTGGTCGTTTGCAAGCGCCTCTGCCTCTTCGCCTGGTTTCCTCTCCAGCACGTTAAAACACAACGCAGTCGTACTTACGGTTCATTTGCGCAGAAGTGTCCGCCATTAAATCGCAAACGTACACCAAGGTTTGAGTTTCTCCCTCTTTTAAATATAGGCTCTTTGAGCAGACTTGAAAACTTAGTTTTAAAAGGGGAGCGCCTGAAACCATGGGCATCATTTGCAAATTCATGGCGGAAGCGCCCCTGCGCAGATTTCCAGCTTGTGCGAATGCGTTTTCTTGTCACACGGCGGGTAGGAATGTGGGCGGACTCGCAAAGACGCTTCCACATGAGGAAACGATTTCGTCCCCTTCTTGTACCTTGTATTGCCAACGCGGCCCATGAACCGCGTGACCTCTTTTGAGCAGTTGGAAATACTCTAAAATTCAGGCACTTTACGGAACTCCGGGGTGGACTTGTACTGTACGCAGTAGAAGTACTAAAATTACACGTAGTCTATGACTTTGTAGAGTAATTTGGGAATTGTTTGATTTAATTGATTATGAAGTATTCATAAAACTACACTGATTACATTTGGAAGGACTAAAATTCCTTGTTACCTGTACTTTACATTTTCCCTTCCGCTTCCTAATGGTTCCGTTCCTTTAAACAGGTTTCCTGCCAAGGAATTCTCAAACCCGTCTCCGACAGGAGACTGGTTTACCAAAATTGGTGGATTAAGAAGATAAGTAGTTCATAATCGGCTAGTTCTGCTCCACTAATGGACAATACTTAAAGTTTCACCGTTTTCAAGCCGACTGAAAGAGGTGTCGTCTTGAAAATCTCGAGCAATCATAAAAGAAGCGGTTACATTTTCAATTAACGGCTATGTAGCTTGCTTTTGAAATCATGAAGTATTGTAATTAAATGCGGTTTTTGAATTGCGAGTAATTCTAATACAAATTGAATCATTGGCTAGAGTAAAGTGTACAAGTCCGCTCCGAAGTAGGCGACGACACCCAGCGGAGTAGCGAAGAAGGGGAACCGGCAGTTCCTGCGGATTGTGGTGTCCGGGAAAAACTGGCGCGGCCTTGCTGCCGACGTGTAAAACAGAGAAAGGGAATTCAACGCACGCAGTTCTAGTGGCAAATTGCACGCTTCGGGTCATGTACAGCGTGTCGTCCCAAATAAAATAGCGTGTTATTTTCGCCGCAAAAATATATGACACATCGTCCCAGGCCACGTTTCTGTGAAAATGTAGCGAGTACTCTGAGCGAGATGTCAAGAGTTCCAGAATGAACTGCCTTGTGGTTATGTGATAATGGAAATTATCAGTGATAATAGAAAAAAATATTGAAGGTTAAAATGGTGGCCGACAAGGACCACGACCAGATAGAGCTGATGGGAGCAAGCTGCCGAAAACGCGCCCCATTTTCTTATTGAACGTTTCAGACAACGAGTTACATTATTTTGAATAAAACAAGTCACAAGTTCTAAAACTTTCGAGAACCTTCTTCGAAACGCTAGAGCTACTTTTGTGCGGAAACTGAGAGTTCAACAATGCGTAGTTTAATTTTGAGAATAAATAAACTCTAATTTGTTTTATGGGGTCACTCTGCATGTTCACACATATTCGTTTTGCTTACCGGAATAGATGAAGAATAAAGAGGCCGTGACTGTTCCGGCAACAAGCAGGAAGAGCAGAGCCACCAAAGTCATTTTGATGTTCCTTAAAGAAAGGGTCTAATATTAAGCACCTGCAACATACTTTTTTTTATCTTAGGAAGCGTTGTAATATATAATGATGGCCATATTCGATCGGTTATTTCAGCAATCACAGGCACAAATTTAACATTTATGCAGACCACCCATGAAGCACATAAATAAAATAAAACTATTAGACCTGCAATTTGTTCTACCAAGAACATGAAATGCCTGTTGGCAGAAGTCTCATCAAACAAAGAGACACCTAGATGTTAAAAGAACCCAGCAAGGCGCCATTTGTTTGGCCATAATTTATTTTATGCAACAGTACAGCCTCTCCCACAATTCTTCGCCTTGAGAGCGTTTGTAATGGTCGATTCACACGACAGACTGATCCGCGGACGGATTGATCACGTGACGACATGTCCGCGGTTCGTCCGTCTCCCAAGCGCATCCACACGAGGTAGACGACGAGCAGACGCCAGCGAGGACGAACCGAACCAGTTCCGCACCCCGGAGTGCCGCGAAACACCAACATCGCACCGTGGCACCGCTGTCCAAGAGAGAAATCTACGTTTGCTACCGCGATAAAGAATGCGTACGCCGCTGTTACGTACAGGATCGAGACAAAACACCGTGATAGGCTTCGCGCGAAGCGCCACTAGCTTTACTAACCCAAACGCATGACAGTGACACAGGTATGGTTTTTGCTCGAGGAGGGTTCGGCGTAAAAGCGATAAAGTTCTGAGCTCGCGGAGGGGCGTTTGGAGATGCCTTCACGCACTCCGCGCTCGTGCACAACACTCAAGTACACAACAGTCACAAATCGTGACTGTTGTGTACTGTTGTGTAGAGAAGTCGTGCAAGAATTATTGCGGCGTGCTAGACGAGTTTTCACGGGAGCTTCTGGACACGAACCCGAAGGAGTACCGAAACCTGCGTCGCGTCAGACGAACAAAGCTTCTGCAGTTTCCTTCCCGCCTTGGAACTAAGAATCGCGCGACAAAATGAACCAGCGAACACACAAAACCCAACGATTCGCCATTTTTGTTTTAATTGTCCACAAACAAAATAAAAACAAGAAAACCATATACCATTGCCAGACTAAACGCTTTTCAAGTCAATCTTCCGCCAAACATCCGCGAGCAAAAAGGCGCTCGACTTTATCAGTCCGCGCGTCCGCGGACGAGGAGCGGATCGCAGGAATCAGTGACGTACCATTCACGTGGTACACGGTCCGCGAACGAAAATAGCGATTCGGTCCGTCTTGTGAATCGGCTATAAGCTGAGCCTCAAGTATGTGGGGAGTGTCATTAAAACACCTACACTTAACTTATCGATCGTTATTTGAGAAACGCATTTTGTATTTTCTTGTTTCTTTTTTTTAAATTTGAATTGCGTTGGGTTCTGTGAGAAAATTACACACAACGCTTGCAAACTTATCACGGCAAAAGGATAAAACTGAAAATTAATCAAAGTGTACACGTCGGATGCACAAATTCCCGTGTGAAACGAGAAATGAAGGGCAGCAATCTTAAAGACCGATGACCAGTTCGCGCTTTCCACTTTTCCCCGCTTCCTCCTCTCCCGCTTCTACCCTGTCGACCGTTGCTCGTTTCCTCCTCCCCCATGGTGAGGAGGATGTTCTGCCTTGCAGAATCTCGAGTCTAGTCGTCGGCCTTAAGGTGGAATCTAGATTTACTTTAATAACTGAATTTATAGAAACTTCCCGATATAGTTGAAATAATAACAAGAATATTATTGGTAAGAGTAACTTCTTAATATTTTGTTTTCAACACAGTCATGTCTTGTTAACACCAGCCCCGTTAAAATGATAGCGCTTCTTTATAGACATGTCAGGGTACCGACTTCTGCAAAACATGCATTTTTGGCCCTTTTTTATGAACACTTAACATTATGAATGCTTTTTGGTGTGAACTAAAGAGTAGATATTACTGAGACATCACTGTTTACCCAAAAAGATGCCACAGGTTGCTTTAGTCATGCGTATTGCTCGGATCCTTTTTATTAGATTAGCTTCAATGACTACAGAGTTGTGATCAAATGCTGCCTAGTGCGCCAACCAGAACACTTCAATACGCACGGGAACATAAAGAAGATGTACCATCTAAAATAAAAGGCAGCAAAGATTTTTTTCCAAATGCGACGTAATGCAATGAAATCTGTATTTAACAATCGATTTTGGCCTTTAACTACAAGTCATTAAAACAGTCGTTTCTTAAAGCCAAGCCTGTTTGTTCAATTCGCCTGCACTAGACAATCGGTCATATGCCGCGAGGCAGCAATTGCATTAGATGGTGTTAACGAAATGGGGTAGCTCGTGTTGGTCGCCTCCTGGGAGGGCATTGAAAGAGGAGGCAGAGGGTGAGGAAAGAGGAGGAGGGAAAGGAGAGTTTGGTGGGGAGGGAGGAGAGAGGAAAGGAAAAGTAAAGAAAGTGGATGGAGGATTCTGGGAAGGGCAGTAGGAGGAGAGAGTGATCGGGAGAAAGAGGGTGAGGTGGCAGGGGAGATAGGAAAGGGAGGAGAGCTGGCCTGAGAGGAGAAAGAGGTGGGGGAGGGAGGAAAAGTAGTATTGGCAATCAGGGATAAAAAGCGTTTGACCAGGTTGCCCGTATGCTAAATCATCCATGGTCATTTCCACCGACAGGGGGCCGAGAGCGATTGGCCGCGAGAACTGAGCGCAGTCGCTGATATAATGCCGTCGCAGCCTATGCGCGGGGTCCTCTTGGGTAGCGGCGCGGACGATAACAGTTAATAATTGTCTAAGTGTTGTTGTTCCAGTCCGTGTTGTATGCATCCCTTCTTTGTCCTTTTTTTCTTTTTGCGCAATTAAGTTTTCAAATTTTAGTGTATTTTGTTATTCTCCAAGATGGGTAGCAGCACGGAAAATTGTACAGTATGCGGAAGGGAGAAGACGGAAAGAGAGATATTTGAGGAGGGATGAGAGGGGCCTAAGAAGAGGCAGAAAGACCGGGGGGGGAGGGGGGTGTAAGTGTGCGCGGAGTCACGTGAGGTATAAATCAGTTGAAATATATTTTCCACTATGTTTAAGGGGAACACTGAATTAATGGATATGTCACGTGTCATCCTTTCCCCCTAAATGTAACGGGAAATAGACGGAAGGACGAAGGGACAATGTTATGCAATTTAGGGAGGGGGGAGACGGTTTTTTTATAAAGCATTTTACGCTTTACAAAGTTTTGTGAGCTCGCTTTACTTTAAAAAAAACGAGATGAACAAATCTTGGTCAATGATGGAAGGAGAACAGCGACTGATGAAGCTCATGATACAAATAGACTGGAAACATGTGACATGCTCAGTTAAGATGTGCATGACCATAGCATCCTATATACTCCCAAAGTCTGGCAAAGCGCCACAAGAAGCGGCAGCCGAAATGGAAAAAGTGGGGTGGCAAACAACGGATGAGAGGAGAACCACCTGACTGGCGCCCCTACTGATCTGAATGACAATTGCTGGATCGCGCATCCCCGCTTGTTCGCTGCAGCGCGAGTGCGGCCACTGGACGGCCATCTTGCATGGTAAATTTTTTCGTTTTGTTAGCATTTTGCTGCGGTTTTCCAGCGTGCTATAGACATGCTTTCTACTCGTTCGTCGTCATTTGCCGAAGACGTTCCTTAAGATCCTGGGTGAGGCGTGATACTCGCCGTTGAGAACACGTGGAAATTCTTACGAAAGCGCAGTGCCGCAGGAAAAAGGCGCAACTCGTCGAAAGCAAGTTTTGCCGGTCTGGTGGCGTGTTTAAAGCTTTCTCGGCACGCCGAAGTGCTGTGTCTCTGTGCCTTCGCACGCTTGATACCGTTCAAGAATCGACGCCGTGTGAATGTGTTTTGCGAGTGCAATGTGGGGAAAGCCGTATGTGGCTCTGGATCAGCGTCTTGACTCCGACGACTGTATACTTGCGGGAAGCGCGGTCCAGAAACGAGCTCAATCCAGCGTCCAGTAGCGACGAAAGAGGGGGAGGTACGTCTTTTTCGTCGTTAGACGATTTACAGAATACTGCGCAAAGCAGCTTCTCATCACTGATGAGTACTGGCTTATTATCAGCCTACTTAATTGCACTTGACTTTTGAGCGCGGTTCACCTAATTGTGATTGGTCAACAGGTTGCACACGACCATATGGGCCGCGCTTCAAAGATTTTTATTCTCGCTGCCTTGTATTTCTGCCTTCGAAAACCCTCCTTGCTCCACAGCTTTGCTGTATTCATGCTCCTATATGATCCATTAGAGTAGACTTTGAACATGGCCATGGTTAATAGTACATGAGAACACGTACAGATCCCCCCTCTTTATTGATAGCAACTCACCGGAAGAGTTCGACGATCCAGAACACCGTGGCTGATATATATATATATATATATATATATACATATATATATATATCTGTGTGTGTATGTATATATACATATATCTGATCTAAAGGCATCTACGCGCGACCACGTTCAGAACCTTGGTGCGGCGTCGATTCTTGATCGGTATCCAAGCGTGCAAAGGCACAAAGATGCAGCACTCGGCGTCCCAAGGAAGCTTTGATCACGCCGCGAGACCGGCGGCACTTGCTTTCGACGAGTTGTACCTTTAGATGCGGCTTCACGCACATTGCACTCACAAAACACATCCGCATGGCGTCGATTCTTGGTTGGATTTCAAACGTGCAAAGGCACGGAAGCACGCCACTTCGGCGTTCCAAGGAAACTTTGAACTCGCCGCCAGACCGGCGAAGCTTGCTTTCGATGAGTTGTGCCTTTTTCCTGCGGCACTGCGCTTTCGTATATTGTTACACGTGTTCACAACGGCAAGCCTCAACGGTACACAGGGTCTTAAAAAGCTTCTTCGGCAAAAGACAACGAGCGAGTATAAAACGTGTCTATAGCACGCTGAAAAACCGCAGCCATAACGCTAGCAGAAGGAAACAATTTACCATGCAAGATGGCCGTCCGGTGGCCGCACTCTCGGAGTGGGGATGCGCGATCCAGCAATTGTCATTGCGATCAATGGGCACAACCCGCTGTCGCAAGACGCTGCAACACACTTGTTCACTCTCCCGAGCGAACAAGTGTGTTTCGGGTCCTCGCCGCTGCAAAAGATGTGCGCTGACATCCACGTTTGCAGAGAAATGGCTCTTTGATATTCTGTGCTACCAGATCCTCAATCTCCAAATTTGCGACCGGGCACTCTATGGCTCTCTCGTCGAACTGCCAGGCTTTGTTAGTATAAAGGAGGCTGTGGCATGACGTTCCACCACGGAGTCTTAAACGCGAGTCCAAGTGCTGTGATTAACAGTCATATACTTCCCATGCATCGAACGTGATCCCGAAGAGGCAAGAAACGACGTCACAAAACCTAAAGTCTCATGCTGTCGGATGTCGCGATAATGGCGGTTGATCATAGTAGTTCTGGTAAAAAGCGAGAGCCAACACGGGTGTCGCTGCCGTCCTGGCTGCCGAAGCTTCCGTAGACTGTCAAGATGGAAAGTGACTTAGCAGCATAACAGCGCGTCTGCCAAATCCACAACCGCAGCCGTGACGCCGCCAGCATCGTGGCCGGCGACCGCAATGATACGTGTATGACCCGATTAAACGGAAATTGAGACACAACTTTTTCGGCACGGTAAACACACTGGTAGGAGACCCGTTCCTGGCACCATAGGTTCATGTGCGCGTTGTACTTGCGTACATCAATTTTTAGAGCGCAGCTCTTAGGCGCCCGTTTCCGGCTTGAGCGGCGTCGCCGTCGGCGTCGGCGTAACCTCAAGGTCACTCCAAGGTCACGTGACCCCCAGGTCACGTGACCTGGGGTCACGTGACCTTGGGGTCACGTGACCTGGGGTCACGTGACCCCTAGGTTACATGACCCCCCGATGTCACGTGACCCCCTAGGCCACGTGGCCCCCGAGGTCACGTGACCACCCCAGGTCACGTGACCCCCAGGTCACGTGACCCCCGAGGCCACGTGGCCCCAGGTCACGTGACCTCCGAGGCCACGTGGCCCCCGAGGTCACGTGAACCACCCCCCTGAGGTCACGTGACCCCCAGGTCGTCACGTGATCCCCGCGAGGTCACCTGAACCTCCCCCCGCCTCCTCCGCACCTCCCTCCTCAAGAGCTGCGCTCCAATTCGGCATTACAGGGAGTTGTAAACGGCTTTCATTTTGTAGGTCTAATAGTACTATACGCTTCGTCATTCACTTAAAATCCTTCTATTTTTATCCAATAGCTTATCACTGAATCCCCTGAAAACAAATGTATTGACTTTCTTTGGGCGTCGCAGGATAGTACACTACGATTACATCATAGACGGAGTGACAATCAAGAGTGCATCTGTGGTAAAAGATGTTGGCGTGTATCTCGATAATGCATTCAAGTTTACTGCTCACGTGCCACGTATTGTTGGTAGGCCGACGAGAATGTTGGGTAATATAGGCCGCATTACTCAGCCATTTAAGAACCCGGCCTCAAATATTCGTTTATTTTGTGCACTAGTTAGGTCTAGTCTCGAGTTCGGTTATCTGTCCTGGAATTCGTTATAAAGAACATAAGCAATGACCATCGAAAATGTGATACAGAAACTAATACCTATTGTTTATTATCGCTATTTCCAACGCCGTTTCTATTTGGACTACACTTTTCTTCTTAATAAGATTTCGTTGATACCATTGACAAATAGAAGAGCAGAGCGCGACTTAGATTTTCCGTACAAAACTATAAATAGCGTATTTGATAGTGCTTCGTTTTTGTGTGATGCAAACATTCATGTCTCTCATTTTTCCACTAGGACCTGCAGTATCTTTCAGCATTCACACCATCTGTAAACGTCCCCTTTGTCACGGATACAATCTCTATTTATCAATATTCAAAAATGCCGAACTTGATATAGTATACAGTGACATTAAGGCGTTCATGGACCAAGTGAAAGTGTCTATTGACGAACTTTAAATATTTTGTGTTTGTTGCTTTGTGTTTGAAGCGTGTAATTGTGTTTTTCTTTTTTTTGTGCTCGTATTCATAAATCTGTGCACAAAACAGGAAACGTGCATAAATACATGTCTTTGGGCACGTAAAAAAGAAAACACTTCGCCGTTATTTGTTCTTTAGCTTGCTGCAGAAAACCAAGCTCATAACTCCTTTCAGAGTGTAGAGTGCTAGAGGAGTTGCTTCTTGTGCCTCTCCTTACCATTTTCAAGCGTCTCACACTAACATTCCCAATGCTAAACAGTGAGTGCGTACAGTTTCTTCTTACATGCCTATCTGCAAACAAAAAACGACATAGTTAGGATCGCACGTGTTTTTTGGTTGAATATCGGCACTGCATTTTTACAAACCAGAATGAAAGAGTTTCTACAAAACAGAATGAAAGAGTTTCTACCTTCTTGTTGCATCGGAGGAGGATCGACAGTGCTTATGACATCCACAAGTGGGGGCTGCAGAAAGCGAAAGATCCGGGATAATATACCCTTGAGGATGATACCATACAGGAGTAAAAGCACCTGGATGGTCTTTTGAAAATGTATTCTGGAAATTAAATGCACACATACAAAAATTGAATTCTAATGCGCTGAAATGAAAATAAAACTGGACAATTAGACGGAAGCTAGCATTTACATCTCCAGAGCTCAAAACAACTAGCATATTGGTCAGTATTATTACCAACAATTGAATACATAAACCCAGTTTGGGAACCACTCACGCAAAACCAAAAACATTAAAAAGATAAAACCTATAAAAAGTAAAGTTGTGTGTTTTAATTTAAATCGCTATCAATCCACAGACTATGTCTCCATTCTGCAAGTCTGATGCGAACCTTCTGCGCATAAATGTACCAGGATATTGAAGACTCGAATTAAAATATTTTTTGTTTAAATTGCTACAACATGTGACTGCCTGGAGCTGAGCTGGTTGGTTACTCATGCTTGTGAGATTTGCCAGCTGAACGAAGGAAGAAATATACAAGATAGAGAGAGACAAAGGAACAAACACATGCACTCCGCTGGACTAACAACCATTTACTGAATAACATTTTCCTTCGTCGACTTTCATTTACTGAATAACTTCCTTCCCTTCGTCAACCTTCAATATTGCCTAGATGAAATAATTCTTCCTCATCTTCATTTCTACAGTTTGAAAACCTAGCATCTCTAGAGGTAGCGCCATCTGTGGGCTCATTCAGACTGTTTATAAATGAAGGGCGTTTCCTTCAAACACTTCTTTTTCTATTGTATGTAGCACGATGAAGGCAGTGCTTACCCATTCGTCCTTCTTCTTCTCAATGGCAAGGGACACTAGAATCACCCCTGCGATTTGTTTTTGTGTCTAGTGATTGGTGTGATGTTCGAGAAAAAGGGAGCACATTGACATTCGCGATAATGCGCTGGAAGATGGCCCGCTGCTGCAATTATGCGCGCTGAAGCGGTGTGCTTTCTGGTTCGGTCATTGACACAGCGACCAGTTTGTCAGATGAACATTTCCTAGCATAACAGTGCAATGTTGTAAACAACAGCGCTTTCACATTGTGCGCATTGAGTCCTGTGTGCGGTGCCGCACGTCTTCTTTTCGTTGTTGTTGGCCGCACCGTCAACGTTGTGGCACATGGCATATGCCTTATTGGGAGCGGAGAAGACGACTTAAATTTTATGTCGGCCAGCGATCTTTTTCAGGCGATGTGCAACACCGTGGATATATGGCAACACAACTAGAGGTTTATGAGCCTTTTTTTTGGTGTTTGTGCAGTCTCCATTGGTTTGCGTCGTACTTGTTTGCAGATGTTTGAGCAAACAGGTACCAGGATTGTGCTCGTGTATCCGAATAGACCGATCTCACTAAGCGTTCGGCGCATGCGTGACGCCGCCATAACTTTAGTTCTCAGGAGGCAGACGGCGGCAGCACGTGAGGACTCGTGCCTTCTCGTGCTTTACACGCGCAGTGCTCCAGCAGGGGTTGTCGCACGTGCAGAAAGACTAAAGTTCCCTCGATGCATTGCGGCAGCGGTGGCGTAGTCAAACTGGCTGGTGAGATCGATCTATTCTGGAAGCTATAAATTTACTGTTTGAAAACTGCGCGCGAGCCTATGGGAGCAAGATTTCAGTAGTGCCGAGACAAGAGCTGTAGTAGCCGATCCTCGTTCAACAGATCTTGAATGTTCGGAACCACTGGAAGGATTTCTTTACCGGACCTGGCTTGACATATCCAGCAAACGTGTGTGCTTGTGAACTTTAAGCAGAGACCGAGAACCCGAATATATTGGTTTACAGGAAGTTCATGGGTGAGGGAAACCCAGGACAGCTGTGGTCAAAGCTGCGCATGACTAATTCTAAACACCCATAAATCCGCTCGTCTACTTCAGAGTTGCACTGTACAAGAAAGTCATCTACGTATCGAAAGATGGCCTCAATGTGATGATCTTTCAGATTAACTTGGATGGTCTTCCCGCATGCTGCAAGGTGTATATCGCACAGGTACGGGGCAATTCGGGAACCTATGCAAATACCAGATTTTTGTACATAATGCTTATCCTGGTGAGACACAACAGTCGCCATAAGGTAGATACCTAGGAGCTCCAGGACGCTGTCGAGGTTCATCCGAGCTGCATTCTGGAAGCGTTGGACGCCTTGCTATTCGATTCTTGTACGAAGGATCGGTAGAAGATTGGCATGAGGAATGGAATAGTACATGGCTTTTATATAGATGAAAAAGCCTGATACAATGTCGCATCCCATATCCTGAAGAAAGCAGATTACTCGGGGAGAGTTTGGTATTATGAAGGGGCGTTTATCTCAACTCTGGATAGTATTTTTGCCAGAACGGTTGAGACATGGCCGTTCCAAGTGTGATTCGTCGTAACAATGGCGCGAAAGGGGATTTCGTCCTTGTGTGTGTGTATTTGCTCCACTGGTTCCGGAATTGATAGGTTATGCGATTTCGCAGCGTTTGAAAATTCGTGCATTAGCAATAAGCTAAATAAATGACACATTCACAACTATATTTAGTAATAAAATATGGCCAACAGATCACAGACTGGAAACTCAGATTGTGTTAATCAGGTGCATGCTGTCGGCGTTAAGTATTTTGCTTTCTCGAATAAGTATTTATCATTGTAAATCTTGTATGGATAACACGGCGAGAAATGGAGGAGCTGTTGCATAGTACGTATCATTCTAATGAATTATGTATGATGTTTAGATTTCATTCGAACAGATATTCTATAAATGAGGGTGATAGTTAGGCGAGTACCCTTTTTGCCAAGTATTTATCTCGAATCAGGGAACATTAGACAAGGTGATAATCATCATGGTAATTTGACTAATTTAATAAAATCAGTTATTTATAATTGAATGTCTGGTTTTAGAGGATCATGTACGAAATGCAGTATTGACGACAATTACAATTAGACACGGAAGACCAATTTGAAAACATTTAAGAAAATAATGTTGGATTTTTATATATAGATTGATTAAACTTTCACGGGAATTTTTAAAAATTGCTCACAATATGGGCGTGGCAAGTCCTGCTCATAGTGGCACTTAGAAAAGCGCCTGCTTACCGACCAATGACCCGCTGCCCAGATAGTGACGGCATGACTGAAATGACTACGTCACACTTTTTCATCGTAACTAGGGGCAGTGCCTGCGGCGAGCTTTTTGCGCGCAATCTATAAATCGGATTAAAAAACGTAAAACTATATAATTTAAGATCTAAAAAATTACTTTTTTAGATGTTTTTCAAATGGACTGCCATCCAATAGTAATTTTCGTCACTATTGTAACTGCAACATGCCCTTGTAAACAAATAATTAAAATGGTAGTTATTGGATTTTAGTTAATTAGCCTACTTACCATGACGATTATCCCCCATGTAATATCCCACGAGAATGATGAATACATAAAGCAAACGGTACTCATGTAAATCGTACCGCTTTTCTTTTCAGTATGTTCGAAATAAAAGGAAACACCCTGTATAATAACTAAAATATGAAAAAACGTCTGTATAGGCAAGCAAGATTCGAATAATGACTAATTATCATGTACCGGATGAGATGCAACATATCTCATAAGACAACGATATCTGTTGGGAATTAATGATGAAGGAGGTCATCATTTCATTCATAAAGTTCAAAACCAGGCCTAGTAACACGATTGCTACGAAAAAAATCACAACCTACTGTAGTCCAGAACTACCGACAGAATGGTTACTTGTGGGAGACGCTGTCGCCGATGAAGGATCCTCGCTTTGCCATTGGGTGTGGGAGGGGGGGGGGGGGCTCGGTAAAGGCTTTTATGCGACCCAAACGCGGTTCACAGCCTGTCTAGCACACGGTCCTTGCGGCGCGCGGCTGATGATATATGTTTGTCGGGAACACCTACCGTGGCGTGGTGCCATCAGGCTGCAGTAACAACCGCACGTAGACGAACGCGTCGCTCTCATGTTTGCTTTGATCGAAAGAGCGCGTTTGTCAGTCACGGATGCTTAAGCCCTTCATGTTTTAAAAGTCGCGCATGGTGCGTCGATGCAAGGGGCACGTGCAACGTGGAGCCCTAGGGAAGATCAAGGCGGCACACGGCCTACAGCCTAAAGGCTGAACTCCATGGAGCGAATTATGTGACGAATAACTGGCGAACGCCGCCCGACGGCACGCTCACTTTGCACGCGACGTAGCAGCCACTGTATGGTGGCTGTAAGGGGAGGTGTGCCGAACAGAACATCGATAGCGTGCCACTTGTTCATGACGCCGATGGCACCGGTACCCTGCGCGTGGTGCCATCTTGCGGCGCACAATGGCACCACGCGTACAAGTGCGTCCTGCATGAGCACGCGCAGTACGAGACGCTCTCGTGCCCCTTCGAGCAGAAATTCACCGGTAGCCTGGCTACAGCGCCACTTCTTCGTCATGAAGCGGCGGCACGTGGAACTATCCAAGAATGCGGAGAGCTCCGGCACACCTACCCCTATAGACAAGTGTCTGCTCTGCTCCATGGGCGCCGCCATGTTTGTTTTTGCCGACGCCATGACACAGTAGGGGGGCTGCGCTTTTTGCGAGATTCCGTTTTTTTAGAAACCTTCGCAGATATGGTAATGCAAGAACGTCTGAAAGGCATAATCACGAAGCTCCAGAAAAACTCCGATGCAACGAATCCTGTAAAAAGCAAAAATATTTTTTATGCGCAGCCCCTCTCTTCACGAGAGCCTGCGTTTGAGATTATTATTTCCCATTTTTATCGCTGGGGGCGAGGATTTCGGACACTGGTCTATAGCCACCATAGCCACTGTGTTCATTCCACGCGCAGAGTAAAAGCCGCCGGCCAAAATTCGTCGGTTATTCGCAGCATATTCGTCCCATGGAGTTCAGCCTTAAAGCGTGTTTCACATGCAGCAGTTTTGGCCCTAGAGCTGGCGCGATTTCTGCCGTCGCGACGCTCTCGCCAGCACCAACGGTTGAGCGGCACGAGCGCCGCGACGGCAGAAACCGCGCCGCTCTAGGGCCAAAATCGCTTTATGTGAAACACGCTTAACTCAGCTAGATTTCAGACGCCACGTTTTTTAATGCGAATATTAATGCGAATAGCATTCTTTGGATACTTCACGTACTTTTCGTCTATGTATCTATCTATCTATCTATCTATCTATCTGGCTATCTAACCTCTTACGCCGCGGGTTGATAAATAAATAAAAAAGACCGGCGCCGGCTGGGATTCGAACCGTTGACCCTTTGATCAGCAGGCAGACGCGCTAACCACAGAGCTATGAAGGCAGTCATTCAACGCACTCTAAACGGTTGTTTATATCTTTACCATAGGACGCGCTTTACAGCGCTGTCACAGCTACCGGTGCGCGCGCGTTCCATGCACGAGGGCTCATTCCGCTCTCGTGAGGCTGAGCACGGCCGCTAGCTCACCCTCTCCCGCGCTCGGGAGAGGGTGATGTAGCGGCCGTGCTCAGCCTCACGAGAGCGGAATGAGCCCTCGTGCATGGAACGCGCGCGCACCGGTAGCTGTGACAGCGCTGAAAGCGCGTCCTATGGTAAAGATATAAACAACCGTTTAGAGTACCGTTGGTTGAGACTAGCTGAGACGCCAGAAAGTCTGGTCGGTACCATTTTGAGTGTTTGTGCGTATGGCGCGTGCTTTGCTCGCCTTCCTAAGTGACACAAACGCACGTGCTGGGCTGCGGAGATCGTGCGCAGGGCTGTGAAAGTGTCAACAAATTTAGAATCGCCTCAAGAGTGGGCTGGCGTATCTAGAGTGTGCCGGCCACCTGACGAACGCGCATAACTCTGCACCGTTTGATGCTATTCGCATTAACGTAGATAATCATTCCCAAAGGATGGGTTCTGCTGATTTTTCCATAAGTGGCGCGCGACACGTGTCTCGAGCATTTCCACAACAATGACTGGCGCCACTTTTCCAAGATAGCGGGGCTTGAACAGATGCACAAGAGCATTTTTAGCTCCGACTGCTCTCGTGCCATCGCGCACCGAAATAAATCGCGTCTCGGATGACGCATCAAAAGCAGGGTGTAAGATAATACTCTTCAGGTGATGACAGCGCGCTCCTCGCGACGTGCCGATAAAGTTCGCTTTTCACTCTCTCTCTTTCTCTCTCTCACTATGGTTTCAAGCGGCGCCGGCAGATGACTCGTCGACCCGTGGGCACGTAGAGTGCCTTCATACACACGCGCGGTTTTGCTTGAGTGGTGACATCTCAGCCATTTTTCCACCCAATCGTGTTTTTTTATGCATTTTGAAGTGCGTGCAATCCGGTGTCACTCAGCTCGAGCGCGTAGCTTTGGCTAATGCATATACGCCATTTTACGCGCTCAAGTCACGCACCGAGTGCGCGAACGTCAGTGCTGATATTCAGGCGCAACAATGGATGTCTTCACCCTGAGACAGACAGTACATGTAGGCACCCTATGGGCACGGTGTAAGACGCAGGAGGCAGGCAGCAGTGCACAAGACGGCTCGTGCCGCCTCATGCTCCACACGCGCAGAGCTCCAGCGAGGTTGTCGCACGTGCAGAAAGACCACGGTGTACCGGGGTGTCATGGCAACGAGATAATTGTTTTCGCTCTCACACAGTTTCACCGTTTGGCCGCCGGCGACACTGTCAGCCGCGGGCACGGTGGCAGCGGAATGATGCAGCCTTTCGGATGCCCGTCGAACGAACGCTATCTGATTCCTCGCGCCGCGCATTCAGCCCCGCCGTGTCCTCACCTAAAGAGTGTATCTTACACCGTGATCAACAGCCAATGTGCTGCCAGCCGGCGCCTCTAGTGACAATTCGAATTTGTCACGCGCCCTCTGGATGACGAGACTGACAAGCCGGATGAGAAGCCGCGAGGAGAGCAGGTCAGGACTAGATAACGCTGCCTAACGCTGCCGCGCCTTGCGCGCCTTAAATTGATATGCGGACACCCGGGGATCCTGTGCACAATCTCCACCCCTGCCCGTTTCGATCTCTATGAGCATCGTATCGGCGTGCGGTCGTGTATCACAACTGCGTAGTGCGCGTTAAAAACCCCAGGCTAGTGGTTGTGCCAACTGTCTAAATTGCTCATCTGCAGCTACAAGACAAGCCGCCCGTTGAGCCAGAGTAAGTTCAGGCTGTATAAACATGATCACACCAATGTTATTTTTTTATATGCGGATGCCCTAGAGAACAAAGACACTTTTGTGTAGCGCCACGAAAAGCGTCACGAAACGCTGCGGCCGCGGCCATGTACTACAAGGTGCGCGCCTGCACAGTCTTTTGTGGGCAGGGTAGGATTACAGTAGGTCGTGACGAAATTGATTAAAAAAGTACGAATGTGGCTATGAATGCTGCTGTAGCCTACCTATATTTGCTGCGCCATGCTTCGGATTGGAAGAGGCATATGAAGACATGTGGTTGGCTGCCAAACGAAAAGATAAGATAACAAGTTAGAGTTGTTAAATTAAAACGAATAGGGCAAAACTATGCACCAGACGCTTTTGCCAAGCCTCTCCCCGCAGAGGAGCGTGTTTCCACTGAATGAAAGGCAAGACATTACCTATGAAACAAGGCAAAACTGCGGTCCGAAGCAGTCAAACCAATCCTCAGACTTGAAACGAATAGAATCTCCAGCGCGCGCGAACGTGATTGTCGCGACTAAAAAGAACGTGATATTTTTTTCTTCTTAATAATCAAGGCACGACCGGCTTTGATCAAAGGTATTGGCTTGCTCAAGTAATGTAGCGTAATTGTAATGTCTCTATTCGGCTCTTGAGAGCCGTTTCACCGCAGAAAGGCAAAAGCCCGTACTATGGAGGCCCGCGGTGCCGAGTCTAATGAACATGATAATGCGATAAGTATACACACGCAGGATGACGACGAGATGAATTGTTGCTATTGCGGAGCACATAGGTTCGATTTGAAGGTGTGCACATTTCGTTGAGGCGGGTCAGCAGCGGGCCAATGGGATCTGCAGCCTGTGGTTCGATCTGTGCTCGGTTGCACAATGGAGCTCCAGAGGCATGATGGTGCTGTCGCTCATTGGGGTCGAAGCATCAGGCTTCAAGGGGGTAGCCCAGTCAAAGTAGAAAGCTACAGCCTCCGAGGTACCGAGGCCCAGGTCTTAGATTGAGGCACCGCCGGCACGCGGTGTGGCATCCTCTCAACGTTGTTCATGCCCACAGTAGAACTTCTGTACGCGACGAGGTGCACCGACGACTGAGCACCAATTTGCTGCCCTGTCGAGTAACAAAGTGTCGAAGACCGAGGTCAACAGAGTCAACTTCCAATTCTCCTGAGGTTCCTGCACGTAGAAGAAGAAAGCAGAGAGAGGACTTCCTGCACAAAGAAAACGGATCATCGCCTAAAGAACAGTTCAGAAGAAAAACAGTTTACGTCTGCTACATCAAAAGAACATGCGAGGTCGTGGACAAACAGAGGGACGGCGGCAGCACTTCTACAACGAACAGACGACCAGGAGTGTGTGTTCTGCAAGCCGCCAAACCATGACACCGTGGTGTGTAGTGAAATCATGTTTCTCACTGAAAACGACAAATCCTTCAGAATGCTGGAGGATGATTTAAATGTACAAAACGGAACCATCTCGCCAAGAAGTGCAGAAGCATGATCGCATGTTCTGAGTGCCAAGGTCGACACACCACCGTTATGTGCGATGCCGAATTCCTCTACAAAATCAAGTGAGAAAACCGAAGACGCAACGGGTGAGTGAAGTCTCAACCAGTCCCGAGACACTTCAAGCAGCTGTCACTCAAGAAGCAAAGAAGACGGTGCTGCTGCAAATAGCTACAGTTTAGAGCTCTGGCATTTTGTCTGAAATGCTGACACCGGTGTTAGGGTGTTGCTTTGTAAATTGCCTTCAAAGCGCGGAGGAAATTTGAGGTTTTGTCAACCTGTTTTAATTTTATTTTTCCCGTCCTCCCTCTCCTGTCTACTACGATGGCGTTAACTGAATAATTGGTCCTAACGCCACGTTTGCACTTCGACTCATTCGGGAGTTTTGGAATAGGTTGGCCCCTATTCCATAGGGCAACCTCCATATAAGCTTCTATGCCTGTCAATCCACAGCCCCTGTATGACAACCGGAGCTTCTCCGCACAGCTATTGTTGAAGCGCCATCCCTTGGCTGTCGTGGGTGCCATGCCTAGGTTTACTAAAACAGGTTGGGTGCGCCGTCCAGCGGCCGTGAGGGTGTAGCAATGTGCAGGCACGCCGGTGAAGGCGCTGCGGGACAAAGTGCGTCGAGAGCTGTGAATGCGGCCATCCGACGGCTGACAGAGGCCTGGCGGTCGCAGCAGACATGCTTTAGTCGGCGGGAAAATGGTAGCATTTTTTGTTTTTGTTTTTCTGCACGGTTGTGACAAAAAAGAGTTAACATCCTATATTATACTCCTGTAAAAAGCATGACTTGCATGAGCGGCAGAAACTTGCATTCAAAGCGCGAATGCCGTTTCGAAGTGGTCAGTTACTTACATAATCTTGTAATAAAGTAGAAAGTTGGGCTAGTTGGTTTTGGTTGAACATAATGAAAAATACACAGCGCAAAAGGACATAAAGGGAAGAGACACACCCTTAATGTCCTTTTGCGTTGTGTATTTTTCATTATATACGCAATCTTGCTTCTTTATTTATGTTTTCGTTTGGCTGCTTTAGAACAAGAATTGTCTATCTTCCATTATATACCAGCATTCAGAAAGCGAAGCTTGAGTGATATGATATTGGATACTTACCTCTCCACTTTAAGGCGAAATCTCTTTTCAATATATTTTCGGCAGCTGTACATTTTCCAGACATCTAAATAGATGTTTTTTCTTCTGGTGCTATAAGTACCTTTATTTGTGCAGCTCGATTTAATGAAAGCGAGCATTTCTTTACTTCTGCAATCTCAGCCAAACCTTATATAGCAGGAAATGTACTGAATCAATTTTATATAGGGAGCATGTATCATTTCAAAGTAAACACAGACTGGCAAGATAAATGAAGCAACTTCAACTGCTCTTCTATTGAAGAGAAATATGGAAGGGGAGAGAAATCGATTTAAAACTGCGTGACAAAACTCCATCTTCTTCAACGCTAGGAAGGCCAATTTTCAAAGCAACACGTTCACACTTCTCCTTTTATGAGCATTTCAGATAACACGCAAAGACCTGAGCCTGCCGGGAAATCTAATCAGAGAAAAACGAAAGAGCTCGCTCTTTACAGTCTTCACTGTCTTCATCGACACGTTCGCGCGCGCTCGATATTCTGTTCGCTTCGAAATTTGAGGATCGGTCTCGATTGCTTCGGTCCGCAGTTTTGCTTCAACGATTAGGTAATGTCCTGCCTTTTATTCACCTGGAACATACTCCTCCAATGAGCGTGGGCTTCGGAAGAGCATCTCGTGCCTAGTTTGGCCTTATTCGCTTTAATTTCACCACTTGTTATCTTATTTCTTCGTTTGGCAGCTAACCACATATATTCCTATTCCTCTTCACATCCGAAGACCTGGCACTGCCAATATGGGTAAGTTGGAGCAGGATTCAAACCAACCTGCATACTTTTCGATTAAATATTGTTATGGCAATCATGTTAATTGGATCTGATTATCAACTTTACAAATTAAATCATGAACTCATTCCTCATTCATTCACGAGAGATATCGTTCTTTTATCAGATGTTTCATCTTGTCTAGTACGTGATAATTATTAAATATTCGAATTTCGTCTTGCCTATACAGTCGTATTCCTTATTTTATTTATCATACAGGGTGTTTGTTTTTGCATTCGAACATACTTTCAGAAAAGGCGATGAGAGGTAGATGAGTGCGCTATCACCATGCATTCATAAGGCTTGACGGACTATTACATGGCGGGGATAATCAGTCATGATGAGTAAGGAAATTTAACTTTTCATATATTGCACTTACGGGGACATGTTGCAGTTACAGTTTTGACGGGAATTACCATTGGAAGTCAGTCCAGATAAAAGAAATTGCAAATATTTTATGTTTTTTGAGATATAAAAATAATTTATTCTAACGTTTTTTAACCCGATTTAAAAAATGGTGCTCAACAGGTTAGGCAGCGTCTCCTATGTTGATTGGCAAGCAGGTCACACGAGTGTCAATGTGACTGAAACGACTACGTCACACTTTTAATCGACAACGTGGGCAGGGCTTTGAAACTCGCATTTAGCGCACAATTTTTAAATAGGGATAAAGCCGTGAATATTTATTAATAAGTATCTAAAAATTCAATATATTTCCTCCCAATTTTTTTATTCGTTTAGCCTCCAGTATTAATTTCCATCAATACGAAAATTCAAACATGACCAATTAAAATCCTCAGTAGAAATTAAAAAAGTGTTAATTGTTCTACTTACCATCACGATTATCACCTGAACTAATGTCCCCCGAGCCTGAATTATTCACGATAACAAGGGTACTCGCCTAACTTTCATCCTTTATATATATATTGTCACGAATGGACAGGCGAGGAAACAAAAGAATAACTGGAAAACTGAAACGTTTAATGGGGGCGAACTTGTGCCCCAAAAATAAAAAGGAAACAGTAGATAACAGCAGAGCGTCGCGGGCGTCGAAATCGGTGGAAGAGCTGAATCGAACGCTGGGGAAAAACTGACTGCGGCTCGCCACGCGGAGCCCCTTTGTACACGCGTGGGCTTCTCGAACAATCGGCGTAGAAGGTTCGCGCATAGAACATTCTAACCTAGAACATGCAACAGAGTTCTCGAATTTACCAGAACATGACATTAGATGTCACCAAAAAGGCGTCCCCGCGGCCAGGAATCGAACCCTGGCTTTTCGCGTGGCAGGCAGGCGCTATAACCGTTAGGCCACGCGCTCGCTGCCTACTTTGCTAGCTTCGCGCGCGGCATTACTCCCCCTTTAAAAAGTGCATCGCCCCGATGCAGCACAAAACAAAATAAAGGAAACAAACAAAGAAACAAACAAAAATAACGGTAAAATAGTCATCTGGAACACATCAAATCAAATCAAATCAAATCAGTTTATTTCTGCCACAAAAATACATTCATGACAAGGGCGCTGGAAAAAAAGCTGCACGATTGCAGCTTGACGAGTCCCAGCGCCCTAATACAAGGCTGCAGCGGTACTGACATTAAAGAAAGCAAAACAGTATATAACAATCATACATGCACACAAAAAGAGAGATATACATACACCTAAGTACACACATTTTGAACTATCAAAAACGTAAATAATGCTTATATATTACAGAATTTCTTGTAGGGTACGATTACTTACAGTGTATATATCAACGTCGCGAGAAAAAAGGAAGTTTAACAAGAGCGGTACTTGGTAGCGGTATCTCTGAGTACCGAAATTTGTTCTGAATGCAGGAACACGCCAGGGGGCCTATGACGCGATGGGTAAATGGACTCGTTTTTTTCTAGTTTTGCGAGGTCTAAAATTATGTTAATATTTTTTCTTACACATTGTTGGTAATTTAAGATCAATCTAGAGGAATACATATTATATATATCAATGATTTTATGCTTTTCAAAAAGAGGAAGAGAATGATAGTCACGAGGTACATTTTCAATTATTCTAACAGCCTTTTTTTGTAAAAGACGCAATTTGTCCAAATTGCCCTTTGTAGTTGTTCCCCATACTAAGTGGGAATAGCAGATTACGGAATGAAAGAGGGAGTTGTAAATTAATCTTTTTATGTTTACTGGGAGTATATGCCTGTATTTATTCATAATCCCGACAACTCTACAAAGTTTTTTGTGAATGTATGTTACATGATTATTCCATGACATATGACTAGAAAATATAACACCGAGAGTCTTAATGGTATCCACACATTCTATTGTGCATGACCCAAAATACAAATCGCGTGATATTCGTACATATGATCCCGGACATTGAAATAAGACTGCCTTAGTTTTAGCGGTATTTAGAATGAGAGAGTTAATATTTATCCAATTTTTTAGTTTACCTAGGAAAACGTTTGCTGTAGAGGTAAGTAGGTCTTCTTTGGAACTAGAAAAAAATATACTAGTATCGTCTGCGTACATAATAAATTTAGCGGAAGTTTCGATACTTACTATATCATTCACGTATACGAGAAACAACAGAGGCCCTAAAATACTACCCTGAGGAACCCCGGAGTAAATTCGTTCAGTAGTAGATACATAATTTCTAATTCGAACATATTGGGACCGATATTCTAAATAAGACGTTATGAGCGATAATGGGATACCTCGGATGCCATAACGTTCAAGTTTATCTAGAAGAATTTGGTGATTTATCCTATCGAAAGCTTTGCTTAAGTCTATAAATATACCCAACGTTAAAAGTTTTTTCTCAAAATTTTCTATTATTATTTCCTTCTGCACCAATAACGCAGTTTCCGTAGATTTATGTTTCCTGAACCCGAACTGAGAATCAGTCAGTAGAGAGTATTTTTCAAAAAAATGTAGTAGTCGAGAATGCACAATTTTTTCAATCGGTTTCGAAAAGACAGGAAGGATAGATATGGGTCGATAATTACTTTTGTCATTTCGATCACCACCTTTATATACTACGGATACTTTCGCAATTTGCATCCTTCTAGGAAATATACCGGAAGATAAAATAAGATTGTACAGATGAGTTATACATGGTAATAGCAAGTCAACTACAAATTTCACCGGCCCAATTTGAAGATCCTCACAGTCATGGCTACGACTGTTTTTTATATTCATGAAAGTAGATAGTACTTCTTTAGTATCACATGGGTTCAAAAACATTGTCTCGTTTATTCTGGGGATATTATTTGCTGCCGAACTGTTATATGTACTTTTCCCTACGCTCACAAAATAATCATTGAACATATTCGCAAGTTCTACACCAGAAATAGTTCTATCGCCTATATCTATACTAGTGACAGCTCTATCTTGAGTTGGACTTTGTATTAAGGAGTGCAAATGTTTCCATACGACTTCGGGTTGCTTTAAACATGATATGTCAAATAGATCGGCATAATAGCGGTGTTTAGCTCGTTTTAATTCTGTATTGACAAAGTTTCTAAATTTTTTAAATTCTAGCAACATTTTTTCATTTCGTGTCCTAAGAAAATTGCCATAAAGAAAATTCTTTTTTTTAATAAGTCTTAAGAGCCGTCTAGTGACCCATGGTTTTTTGCACTTCTTATTACAGTGAATTTCCTTATACGGAAACGAAGAATAGTACGCGTCTTTTATCCTGTCTAAAAAGAGGTTATAGCACTCATCAACATCGGTTTCCCTCAACACGTGACTCCAGTTAATAGCCTCGATTCTTTCTCTAAACTTTTCAAGTGTTCTGGCGTTAATATTTCGGGACATTACTGGAAGGTTAGTAGCCCTGTTACATGACACATTGTTATTAATGAACATAACTATGGGGAGATGATCACTTAACCCATAGCCCAGCACACCAGCACTAATGAAGTCTTCACAGTCATTGGTTATAAACAGATCGATTAATGTTGACGTCGAGGATGAAACGCGAGTTGGAGGAATTATAACATTACTGAAATTGTTTGACGTCAACAAACTTGCAAAGTCATCGGTGACTCGGGAAGCTTCGAACATGTTTATATTAAAATCCCCACCCAGATACAACTTACAGCCTTCTTCATTAGCAAAACAAAGTAACTCTTCCAAAAAATTGATAAACACCGAAATATTCCCATTTGGCGGGCGATACAAAACAGAGTAAATAGAACAATTTTTTCTAATACAAAGTATTTCATAGTTCGGCGTAACAACAGAGTAATCAGAGAGGAGCGCATAGCCGGAAACATTAGTCTGCAGTGACACACCGCCTCCACGACCATAGTCGCGATTTAAGGAAAAATTATAATAACCCGAAAGAACAAAAGCATCATCATCGTCCTTATACCATGTCTCTGTTAACATTATAACGGTAAAAGGAGTTTCGATTGAATCAAAAAACAGTGTAAGATCATCTCCTTTCGAACGTGCAGACTGTACATTTAAATGGAAAAAGCTAGTTTGTGTATTAGCCTGGATTTTCAAGAAATCATTTAGACCTTCTAGTGTCATGGTACCAAGATTTACAGCCATACTGAAAGAAAAAGTGTACCAAAACGAATACTTTTTTCCCTCTTTTTTTAGGGTTAATGGATCTTATCAAGGTCGCCTTCACATGAAATTTGAATGGCAGGGGCTCCATACGCCTTCCTTGCTAGAATCTTGCAATTTTGCACCCAGACATATCGCCACTGGAATTGACGCTTCCTCGACACAGCCATTCCGAGCAACCTTTTCATAGAGGGACACAAATGCTCGTTCACATAAACGGGTGATTCTTCTGTCAGCCCGAGGTCCTGGCAAGTTATCCGTTTTTGCTTTGCTTTGTTAAGGACGCTATCTCTTTTCTGTCGGCGTTGAAATTGAACTATCACGTTTGTTTTGCTCATTTCTTTAGTCGGAACACGATGACATACTTCAATATCGGAGATAGCAATCGGTTCCACAGTCCTATCGAGCGTAGTACGGCTTCATGCGCACGACGTGGACGACTTCTGGTCGTGGAAGGCGGCGTGATGAAGTCCGTGTTCCGTCGGGCATCACCTCGTAGTTCAGATCCCCGAGTCGACGAAGCACTTTGTAGGGTCCGAAATACCGTTTCAGGAGTTTCTCGCTGAGACCACGGCGACGAATGGGAGTCCAGACCCATACCCTGTCTCCGGGCTGGAAGTGGACGTCCTGACGGCGAAGGTTGTAGCGGCCAGTGTCGATTCGTTGTTGGGCTTGAATCCGGAGTCTGGCGAGCTGACGGACTTCTTCTGCCCGCTGGGCAACCACCTGGGCGTCGTCGCTTCCGTCGACAGCCGGTTCGTGGGGTAACATCGCGTCCAGCATTGTCGTTACTTTGCGTGACCATTTTGCTGGAGGTGCGGGGTACCGCATGCCCCTGCCGCGTACCTCCAAGGGCCCGCAGTGCAAGTCCGACGCCAAGCCCACGAAGAACCAACGAAAGCACCACCGAGATCCGGCTCAGTCGTCGCACCCAAGGCCTACACCCGGAATTCGGACTTCTGCCGCCCAAGACTAAGCAGCTACCGAAGCCGACGATGAACTCCACCGCCCAGTCGACGGAAAACCCCGAGCAGCACCGTCCTACATCTTCCTGCCTGTGGTTCCCCGTGTGCCGACGCCATTCCACGGTGAAATCTACGAGGATATAGAAGACTGGCTGCAGCACTACGAACGTGTGGCCCGCTACAACGCGTGGACGGCAGAACAGCGCCTCCAAAACATTTACTTCGCACTGGAGGAAACGGCAAGACAATGGTTTGAGAACAACGAGGCTGCCCTTACGACGTGGGAGACATGCGTGGAGGAACTAAAGCGCACCTTCAGAAACCAACACCGACGTCAACGAGCCGAGGACATCCTTCAAAGAAGATGCCAAGGTCTGAACGAGAGCGTGACAAGCTTCACTGAAGATGTCCTGCGCCTGTGCGCCCGTGCTGACCCTGGAGCCGCTGAAGACAAGAAGCTACGCGTCCTCATGAGAGGCGTGAAAAGCGAGATTTTTGGCGGTCTCGTTCAGCAACCCACCGGCGACCGTGGATGAATTTGTTGCTGAGGCAACTAACATTGAACGAGCGCTGTCGGCCAGGGCGGGTCATTATCAGAGACTCGCCGGCGTAGCTGCCACCTCATCCCTTCCATCTTCCCTCCCTGACCTCGGCGAAGTTGGCATCGAGAACCTTCGGGAGGTCATCCGGGATGTGGTTCGAGAAGAACCGAAGCGGTTGCTCCCTTCTCCAGAACGACCTGCCGCTGTTTCAATCGCCGAGGCTGTTCGCGAGGAGGTACACCGGGCCCTCTTGCCAGAGGTCTCCGTAGCAGTAGCCCCCGAACAGCCGGTCCTGACCTACGCCGCCGCCGCCAAGAGAGAACCTCCCGTCACAGGACACTACCAGCCAGCTTCCAGACGTGAGGCACCGGCGCCGAAGTATGCTCCACGCCCAGAGCAGCGGGTGCGAGGAAGACCGACGTTTGGAGGACGGCCGACCTACGCCCGCTGTGTTACCACTGCGGGGAAGCTGACCATGTGTACCGCCGATGCCCATACCGACGACTCGGGCTGCGCGGGTTCCACCCGAACGACCCGCGCCCCCGTCATGGTGAACGTCCCAGCGAGATCGACGAGTACCTGCGACGACCCCAGTACCCCGCACTTCCACCAAAATGTCACGAATGGACAGGCGAGGAAACAAAAGAATAACTGGAAAACTGAAACGTTTAATGGGGGCGAACTTGTGCCCAAAAAAAATAAAAAGGAAACAGTAGATAACAGCAGAGCGTCGCGGGCGTCGAAATCGGCGGAAGAGCTGAATCGAACGCTGGGGAAAAACTGACTGCGGCTCGCCACGCGGAGCCCCTTTGTACACGCGTGGGCTTCTCGAACAATCGGCGTAGAAGGTTCGCGCATAGAACATTCTAACCTAGAACATGCAACAGAGTTCTCGAATTTACCAGAACATGACATTAGATGTCACCAAAAAAGGCGTCCCCGCGGCCAGGAATCAAACCCTGGCTTTTCGCGTGGGAGGCAGGCGCTATAACTCGTTAGGCCACGCGCTCGCTGCCTACTTTGCTAGCTTCGCGCGCGGGCAATATATATATATATATATATATATGTATACTATATATAAATCCATAGCATACTATATATATATATATATATACATACATATACATACTATATTCACAGCTCCTCCCTTTCCTCGCCGTGTTATTGATAGAAGTTTTACAACGATAAAATCTTATTAAAGTGAACAAAATACTTAGCGTCGACAGCTTTCACCTGATTAACTTTATCTGTCTTTGGAATGGGGCTGTCAGTTGTCCATTATCTTTTAATAGAGAAAGTGCAGAATATGTTATTTAGTCATGATAACGCTTAATAGACGAATATTCAAACGCTCCGAAATTGTTTAACCTGTTGTCAGATACAACACAAGAAAGACATTGCGAGGGGAAAGGGCTGAAACCACGAAAGCTGAAGCGCTGAAGTGGAGAGGTGCGACCTCATTTCAATCTTGGCTTCTCTCGTGGCGCGCCCTTTTCCCCCCTCCCTCCTCCCCCCCCTTAACACCGTCTCTCTTATGTTGTATCTGACTACATAGAGCAGAGAAACCGTGAAGCAAATGACGCCGTGAACAAGTGGCGAATTTCGCACACCGGATTTCTCTCTACATGCGCGCATCGTGAATTAGACCGCGGCTGCGACGCCGGCCGCAAAGAGATTGTGCTGCCGGGTTAAGTTCGCCGGTAGTTCGCTGCATGTGTTCCCTGGAGTCCCGCCTAAAGCCCCTAGATAAGAGCTTTCTTTAAGTAGCGACAATCTTTGTAGCGATGACTGGATGGCGGTGCAGGTTTTAGGAAGCGAATCGCGGCGCACGGTCCAGGTGTGAACGGAATGCCGCCTTTTTGTTCAACGAAATGTGCTCTGTCATTTGTATTGGTTGTCGTTACTTGTAAAATAATTATCATGGTACTTTAGTCCCGCCAACACCACCTAGAAAAATCAAAGCCTGAGCACTACAGTTTGGACGTCATGACAGTGAGATCGAGCGAAGACTCAGGCTGTACACGAGTATTATGTCAGCGTTTGGTTAGACTTCGCGTTCATGCACCTAGTCGAAGGAAGCCGGCTATCAGTTTCGGGTCGAATTGTTCAGTAAGCGCCATCCGACTGTGATTCTGTGCATTGACGGGAGAGTAGATCATTCGTGAACCATGATGATTCTAGAATTGGTGGTTTTAAAGTTACTAGATACGAGCTCCGCGCAAATAGCGTCATCTTCGAAGCACCGACTGCGTGATGGTGCAGGTTTTAGGAAGCGAACGGCGGCGCACAGCCGGAGACTGAACTGAAGGACGTCACTTTGTTCTAGTAGAATGTGGGTTTCACTTGTATTGGTTGCCGTTACTTGTAAAAAAGGTATCAATGGACTTCAGGTGGTCCAGCCCCTCGCCATGCCTAAACGCCCAAAGCGCCCCATGACGTTCATTTTTCCGCCCTCCCCCGGCTCCGAAAGCAAGGCCGGATACGGTGACACCGCACTCTGTCATGAAGGAGCTTGGGGACAAAGGAAACTTATCGCCTATCAAAAGTAAACACTGGCACTACGTCATATAAGCGCTGGTGTGGGCGAACCCTACTCATTTTTGTTTACACTAAAGGGCTGTTTATACTCCAACGTCGACAAATGCAACGCGCCCCCGGCGCAGACCGACGTTCGTCGTCCACTGCGGCACGTTACGCCGCGCCGAGAAGCGCCCGAACGATGGTGTTTACAGTTCAGCATACACTAGCGCGGTCCAGCGCGCCCCGACGAACTGCCCTACTTTCCGTATGCGCTTCTCCGTGTCAACCATATAGCTCTGCGGGCGGTAGCTTGCGCCACCTTGCATAGATGCAATCGGCCAGTGTGGTTCGTCATCGCCTTGTTGTCGCACTTCAAAAAGAACCATTCGGGATTGTGGTTAGCATTTCGAAAACAAGCCAAATGATGGTGATAACGAATGCAAACCAGAATTTATTTTTTCTAAAATTTCACTCAAATGACACACAAAAAAATACATATTGTGCGTCATTCGAACATAGCTGCTTCCCAGTGTTCACCGTAGTCGTGCTAAGCGACTTGGGTAATTCTTCCCGAATGCTTCAAGCGAAATAGCTGCACTCGATATCCCACGGGGACATCTTTGTGACAGAAAGTCGGTGTGTTATCATCATAGTAGACCATCACGCTAACTGAAGATACGGACACCAAAGAGAACGGAGGATGCCTAAATTACGCAAAATACGCGTTCGAAACTGTACCGCACTTTTCATATCCTGTGCATACCTTGCACGTGACGTCATATGACATCATAGCAGGCGCTATTGTTCCTTATTATGGTCTTGTTCCCATGCCTTCTCCAGCATACATTTCGTACCATCGAATTTGTTCTTCTCGGCAATCCTTGCGGAGAAGAACAAATTCGACTGTCAAAATATATGCTGCAGAGAGTACGGGCACAGGAGCATGGGACGAAGAAATGGCGGCTGTTCTGACGTCCATGCGAGCCAGACAAAAAATGCAGTGATTCAGCCCTATTTCTATCGCGTACCGCTACTATCGCTTACTAGCTGAGACATCCAGCTTAAAATTTCTGGCTCGGCTAAATAGTTCAAAGGTTTCACTGGGTCCACCGTTCCAGTACATTCGATGGCGCTTTTTCGATCCGGGAAGGCTGCCGATGAGTGCGACTAGCAGATGATCATATGTAGCACACAATTCTAATTAACCTTACCTCTAACGTATCACCGAGCTTCCAGCTTTTGTAGGCACCCCAACACCACGGTCCACCACCACCGGTTAGTTAGATCAATAAGCCTAACGAGAATCGACGGTGCGCATCCTCGGGGTGGTCCTACGTCCACGCACACACAAGCCCAGTCGAGCGCACGAACGTTAAATACGCGCACCCACACGGGAACACGACAACAGCACACGACGCAAAGGCAAGAACGACAAGTTCAGATCCCAGAAATTAACATCTCGCACACTCCGACTGACCCCGACAACCGGATTCTCGAATGACGCACTCCTCGCGAGTGCTTAGTAGGATAGTAATCGTCGTCGCACTGCGCTCGTCGACGCCAGGAATGAAGCATGCTCCAATCCATTGTGAGCTACGCCGACGGTCGCCGAGGTGCGCCTTGCTACGTTACGTTCGACCTGTCGTCGGAGTAGTAGACCAACTCGACTCTCTGACGTTACGCCACTGCGGTGGCGCTGCCCTATTGAAAATCGCTCTGATGGGACTTCAGGATTTTTTTAAAGGGTGTAAGGGGACTTCAGGAATTTCTGAGATGTTTGAAGGGGGCACCGATATTTCCTGGTGGGTCTCGCTGGCCCCGTCAAAGGCTCTCCTGAAATGTCTGAAGTGCCTTTTACAATGCCTTGAAATGTCTGAAAGCCTGTCAAGTACTTTTTCTAATGGGCTCGGGAAAACTTTCAGGCTTCTTGAGATGTCTGTGGGCAACGGCTTAGGTGGAGAAAACATATTTCGCAGAATTAGAGCATAGCTGATTATTGTACGCAACGGAAAAAAGAAATAAGTATTTGGAGAATGCCGATCGTGTGCGTGTACGGTCAGATTTTTATTACTGCTCTTCTGTCAAATACGAGTTGGCTCCTGGACAACGTCTGTCACTGCCCGGGTGTTTCGGTCGCCAAGGAGGCCACTGAGGGCGACCGCCCCATTTGGAGAATTGAGCGAGCCGCGGGCCGAGCGGCGTTTTTAGGCGAACTGCAATCCTGACCGCAATTGTGCGGTCGGGGCGTAGTCCCAGGATATCTGC
>JAZHYW010013290.1:0-20958 GCA_037355805.1 Ixodes ricinus | reverse complement strand
TATATATATGCACGCCAGAAAATGCGCTTGAGGCATTTGTTGTTTGGAGTTTTTAAAACATAATATTGGTAAAGTTCGTCCCAACGTTTCTGCTTACTGGAAACCGATAATGCTCTTGAGGTCTGTCTCAAGGGGTGAGCAAATATTGAAATTCTCGAATGCGAATCGAGATACGACTAAGGCAAAAACCTGACTTCGAATATAGAATCGAATATCGAATATGTGTCTCAGTAATAAAATAATTGCAAAACAAGAGGCAACAGGACGTTTTATTATTCTTTTTAAAATAATTCCAATGGAACTCTGCATTTTGCTGGGGTGCAGCAGGCTAAAGATACTTTTAGCAATGCACTCATTATAAATTATCATGTAAAAAAATATCGGATCGACGTGTTCAAAAAGTAAGCGCTCCCTATGCCGCCGAGACAACACTTCCCCAGTTTAAAGACCTTTCACTTGGTATTGATGTACGGGGATGGCCCGGTACTTCCGGGCGAGTGTTGCTTAAATGCGAATACTTGAAATGGTCAATGCACTGACACCACTTGCAAGGATCCTGGCCCCTGTCCAAAAGAGCCTTTGCGGCGTTTTCTGTAACTTCCCTTTCTGGGCCAGATGCCAACTGAGTCTTCTCCTTGATCGTCACTAGATGGTCACAAGCGTTCCATTCACTGGATGCCACCAGTGGGACACGAAGACGACGCTGGCATGGCAGTGTCCTCACTTGATTCACGTCAGCTGTCAGGAGCACCCTTGTCATAAGGTCTTTCAGCCAGATCATATGGCCAGAGGCCTGATGAACTAGTGGCTTTAAAATGACGGTTAAGAAACATGACTATAGCTGGCCACTACATCACAATCAAACTACGCAAAGCGAGTCTTGATGCTTTTTTTAGATTGTTAGCAAAAATCCGAGTTACCTTTGCAAGCCTTTAAGACAATGCATCATTCCGTAATAAATTGGATTTTTGCATGACAATGAGGGGTACTTTTCAGCAATTGAGATCACAGTTGCATGAAATAGGGCTTCAATGACTCCGCAAACTCCACTGCATCTTTGTACTCGGCACAGTTAAAAACATCTATAATAGTTTCCAAAGTGGCAAGCTCAAAAGTGATGGCTTCTTTGAGTTGAAGGAGCCTTTAGAGCATGAGGTACTGACTATTTCATCTTGTGTCAACATCCTGAACAACATGAAGCATGTCTGTGTTCAGCTGCGTCGGCGAATCGTCTAGTCGTTTATGCGCGCCAGGGCTGTGCTTGCAATGTCCTAGAATCGATCTCGCCTTCTTGCACAGTTTGTTGTGGGGTACAGGTCCTCGCATCGCTGATCGCAAAATGCACTGTGTGCGCAAAACAGGCTTGCACGAACAATGGCAACCTCCTGCCAGGCGCGTGGATATTGCGGCCGTTGTCCGTCACCATGTACTTCACGCAGTCGGTCGGTATCTCACATTCGACGCATAGCTGCTCCATTGAAGCAGCATTGTTCACTGCCGTCTGACTCTCCGGCATATGTCGCGTGTTCAAAGTGAACACGCGACATATCTCAAATTTCACCTCTTTGGCAGACGAGGTCGAGACATCGCTTGTAAAAGGGAGAGTGCTTGTTTCGTCATCAAATGCCTTTCGCAGCTCGAACCGTACCTTTGCCCTGATGTCGTCCTACAGCCGCGGGACAGGCACACGCGACAGTTTTGTTGGAGATGGGAGGCTGTAGCCGCGATACGGCTTCTTTCATGAGTGACGTGAACCCTCGGTCATCAACGAAGCTGAAACGTGTGAGATCTAAGACGACCATCTCTGCCACCTTCTCGTAAAGTACGTTGTCTTCCTTATCTGACAAGCGCTGCTTTCTCTGTTGAAGTATATCCAGTGTCCGTTGACTCTTCGACGGCGTGTTCGCTGTATCTTTTATACTCTTCCGTCAACAAAGGGTGCTACTCCATGTGATTTGGAAGAATTGTAATTGTTCTCGTCGGCGTTTGAAGAACACATTCGCCACGACTCGCACTGATCTGTCAGACGACGAGAATATTTGGTAGTACCGCCAAAGATGACTTTTTCTGTCTTTCTCTTTTTCTCCTTGCTCGGTGGTTTATCATCCGCCGTTGGTGCCAGTCTCGGAGAACATGCTCCAGCGAGGACGGTATCAGCCATTTCGGTAGGAGCATCAAGAGAGTTACGCTGGTTAACTAGCGGCGCAGCTGGCGTGGTTTACGCTTTGGTTGCGCAGTAGTGGCGGGAGTTGTTGTGGATAGCGATACAATGTTCTGCTCGCACCTAGTTTTTTTGTTTTTTTAACTTTCAGACATTTATATTAGATAACACTCTCGAGATAAGTTTATTATATTGTATCAATTTCTAGAACATGCAATTACAACACATTTTGCTATACAAGTTCCACACAATAAAGGGCTTGGTGAAATAGAAACCGAAAATTATCCTGTCTTGCCGCCATCGTACAGATAGAAACGAAACCGGCCGAAAACGCACGCATCATGCGCATTTCAGTGAATAAACATATACATAGCGGAATGCGTGGCCGGCAGACTATTTCCATTACTTGCTCGAATATTCAGCACTTCGCGCGAATATTCGCAGTTTTTTGCCGAATATTCGGGAACTTCCGACTATGCAATTTCCCTGATTGGAATACGTTTCGAGAGCAGAAAAAATATTCGATTCGTATTCAGAAATTTCTAATATTCGCACACCCCTCATATGTTTATATATATATAGACATTTTGTTTTACCGCACGCTTTGTAAGCTGTCGACACTACAAACGAGCCTCGGTTAAACAAAAATCTTAAGTTATATTTTGCTCTCACAGTAACATAAAATACATTTTAGATTCTCGTACCTTTTTTATTTTAGAATGACGTTAAGTGTAAAGACATTGAAAAACGTTTGTTATTATGTGTTGAAAAACGTCGCGTGCGTATTATTTACGCGAACTTAATAATGCGCTAGCATGAGGGCCCAGGCACATGCGCCGACCTTGGACTTCATTTGATTGAACGAGAGAGAAGGGCTTAGAGCGATAAGCTTCGATGTCCCGTTCACCAGGCAAACCACCGTTGCTAGATCAACTCAGTTATGGAACTTCCCATAGACGCTGCGGCTACATTTGAAGGGGGTCCGAAACGGTGTCCGATTTTTTTGCAGCTGGGCGGCGCTGCCGGCGCAGTTAATCCACGCGTTTTTCGTCTGCTGCTGCTCCACGGCTGCTTTTGAGGTCCTGACTCCTGCCGAGGTTCAGCATGGTTTTGGGTTAGTTTTTGCCCTTTCGCCAGTAAAAAAGTAAAAATGTGACTACCAACAGCAGCAGAAACAATTTGAGGAGTTGTCTGCCGCTGTTATCCGTAGAGAAAGGCCAGAACCGCGCCGTCAATGATGTTAGCAATTATTAATGCGGAGCGCGCGTCCTCTCACAGGCGCCACGCAAAGAGGCCCCTCCTCCCGGGCGGACTTCCAGAACTGAGTTGTTCTAATCAACGTTGAGGCAAACCTGACTCCTACTTGCCTGCCGCCATGTTGTGCAATTTGACCACTAGACAGGTGGCCGTACCATATCTTGAGGCTTTTACGCCAAACTGAGCCGAGGTTTGCAATGCGATCGCTTTAATAACACGATAAACTATTTTTTTCAATACTGTTAGCCCCAGAGATTAGTGTCTAGCTCCAATAAAAAACCCAAAATACAGCACCGCGGCAGACAGCAGCTAGCGGAGGCATTGCGAAGCTGCCCGAGTTTTTGTCGTAAAAGCACATTTTGGACATAAAACAAACACAACATAACTTATCTCGCCGGTACTGCTACTAAAGTTCAATAGACAATTATCTGTGCTCGGTACTTTCTTAAAATCTAGACGTAAAACTATAAGGTCCCGTGTCTAGTGGTCAAAAATGTGCAACATGGCGGTGGCCAATTAGGGGTCACTGTGAGCTGTCAGTTCATCGCTCTAAGGATCCTCTACCTCGTTGGTTGAACCCTCACAGTTATGCGGAGAGCTATTCGTCTGCATGTTAGGCAGGACTTGCGGCGATCGCCAGACTTTACGCCGAGTTCTGATTGGCTTTGATTGAAATGCTAGTGGGCGAGCCTCCAGTGATTGTTACCTTGGAGGCTCTACCCATTACTTATTTTAATCAACCAATAATAGCTCGGCGTTCTCCCATCATCACAATCTTTGTGCAAGCAGCAGAATAACTTGCGCTCGCTATTGAGTTTGGAACGTCGCCACGGAATGACGCATCAGCCCTGGCAACCGCCGGCGACATCCCTATTCCTGTTTCGGAGCCGCGCAGTGAAAGGATGGCGGGTGTATGCAACTCCTTCTAATAACAAAGCCGCTTTGCTGGTAGAGATGTCGTCATTAGCGAAAAACCACGCTGGGAACAGATTGGGCGCGACGATTGCGTCAACATTCGGCTAACATTTGACTCGGGCAACCGAGCGCTGTTCCACGCCCACATATCCAATCCATGCCCAGCGTTGCCCTTCGCTGGTGATGCAAAAATTTCAGCACTACGGCATTGTCTTCCTGGGCGGTGTTGGTGTATGTCCCCATTGCACCTTGGTTGCTATGTGTAACGTCACGCGGCCGGGCGTTCGGGTGCGCGCTTTGGACGCCCTGGAAGCTCCTGCCATTGATTTTGGAGACCTGTGGACGCACACAGGTAGCGGATCCATTCTTCGGCCGGCCACGCCATGCTTGACACGCAGTCGCCTTACCATGTCACCGGGGTGTACGCTCACGCTGTCGTCGCCTCTCTATGTACATGTATGCACAACAAGGAAAATGGCTCCCGGTAGTTTTACCCGCATCGCGAGCTTGTCCTTCATGCAAACGCTAAATGACCTGATCTCGCTTGCGCCAGGAGAGAGAGGCATTGGAAATGTTTACCCCACGGAAAAAGTGTTGAGAGGCTGCATTCACGAAAGTTCGTTCTAATACTCCGCTGATGCGAAAATGTTCACGCATTTCTTCGGAACATATCATAGTTTCAGACTTGATTTTGAACCATATTTTATAAATAGAACCGGTAAAGGGTACAGTTGTTGTACCATACTCATTGAAAAATTAATATATTTTTTTTAATCTTACAAACACTATGTTCTCTACATATTTGTTTTATTGTGTCGTCAAAATAAATGAAATAAATTTAGATTCTTCGTACCCGAGAATAAATGTGGACCGTATGGAAAAAATAAAGGAACTATATTATTACTCGTTTCACGGCGGAAAATAGCGCCTATTGACAAAACAACTCAAAGATTTCTATTGAGCAGTTCAAACAGGTTCAAAGCGGTTTGAACCGGTTTCAACCGTTATTTCTGTTCCCCGGAGCTGAAACGGCCCTAAACATAAAGCCGTAAATCCAAACCCGAACTGAATAAATAAAACATTTTGGCTCGATACTCCGATTGGTACTGCTCGCTGAATATTCAAAACGGAGGTTCTGCTTTCGCAAAATATTTTCTGACGATTTGCATTCGACATAAAATATTCTGCAACAAATTATTTGAGTTGTGCTTCTTCTAAACTCTAATATTAAATAGAAATTGAAAAATCTATGGTAACAACCAATTGGTCATAGGATTGTTGACAAGAGCTGTCGCACCAGAAAAGAGGCTTTCTTATATTGCAACGAAAGGCGGTTGTTCAAGAATTTGTTTAATGTGTGTAGCATGTTATTCTAATTAAAAAAATTGAAAATAAATATAAAGAACAACAGCCCTTAAAAATAAAAAATAAATATTTGATACCCCTTCACAATTAGGAAGGCCAACAAATTTTAGACCTTTTATAGCTGTGACTTTGCCCGATTCATTTTGCCTCCTCGACGCATTATGTTTTATCACGGATACTTGAAGCTATTTGTAAAATATATGTATATATATACATTTAATAAAATAAACCACAAAAATAAGATAATTGTAATTTTAAGTGAAACTTATTCAGTTTTAACCAGCAACATGCTAACAGAAATTTTTAAACTTTTTTTTCTAATAAAAAAAGCAGTTCCAGAAACGCTTAAATTGTAACCGAATTATAAATGCTTGAACCGCACTAAAATCTAAATTTAACCGAGGTAACAAATATTGAGCTTTAGTACATCATTCCTATAGACGCTATAACGATACCCAATACACCGTTCATGTGTCTGCACATACATTACCTTTTATTGATTACTGATATGGGAGGTAGCGATAATAGGTACCTGTATTTTTTCGGTATAGGACCCAGATCCTAACAGGCAATATTGTTCCGCTGTGTCCTGTTGTCACATTCCACTTTGCCTTCATCAATATCATATTTGCTTATCAATGGTCTTGTGATAAGTCACGCTATAGCTCTGCCATTAAAGCCATTCAAATGTTTTCGTTTTTTTTATTGGTGTTGTCTTCATTTTCTTTGAATAATTGGGTTCTTATCCCACGCGTCTTCATGTGTTCAGATTTGTGGAAGGGTCACTCCCTGGGTCATTATTACGAATTAAGAGTATTCTTACACGAGACTGAGCAAATATACTCATATGATGTTCCAAAGTATATTTTAGGTAAATAAAAAGTTGAGAAGAACTTCGTCTCCATAGTTTTCTATGTAAAAACTGATTCTATTTAAGTAACGATCGTGAATTTTTTTTGAGTAAGACATTATATTTCCTTTGACATTTTGGTGTCGAGTATTGGGGTCACGTGATTTTAGGACGGTACGTCACCTGACTTTGCGTGACATGGGTATGTGACGCGACACCACTCTGTCATGTCGTGCCTATGTTTCAAGACGCCACGACGGCACAATGTCAAGTCCTTAGAGAGTTGCAGTAGACCGTTTTGATGACTCCGTTAAAGATAAATGAATAAATGATACTCCGCCGCCGCCTTTCGGCATGTATCATATATCGTTAACGGGTTTATCGGAACAATCTACTAAACTCTCTAATGTGCGACATGTTGCAGTATCAAGTGACATCGTGACACGGCGTTACGTGACACGAAACGTGACCGCCGACATTACCGGTCGATAGCGCACGCGGCTGGTCGACCACTCGCGTTGTATTCTCATATATTCCGATAGATCTCGAGAACTACTTTGAACCAGAACAGGTGTTCTGAATTTTGTGTTTGTGGAACTTGGTGTGCGAAAGTTACATAATTTAATGCGCAATTAAAGTTGCCAGTGTACCTTAGTGATGATGCAAGCGCCAGGGGCTTAAGTCCTGCGTTACGGCGAAGAACGCTATTTATAAAAGTTTTTCTGTAATTTGCGCTAATGCAATTCTAATCTAACGTGGACGTGCTCTATAACACTCATTACTTCTAAAACTCTCCATAAGAAACGTTCAAGCCGTCAAGCGCATTTCTCTTCGCTGCGTTACCGGTTATTGTTTTCACAAAACATTTTAACTTGGCATTGGTGGTCTATGTAGGTTAGCGCAATACTACATAAGAAGTAAGGACTGCGACATTCTCTCCAACATGTCACCATTCGCGGACCTAAGCAGCTATGGCCTCCTTGCGTGAACATCGTCCACAGTGCGTCTTGCAGCGTTTGAGAAGGAGCGCGGCTCTAGCACGGTGCGACGCCAAGACGGACGAGTCCGCCGCCTTGCGGCAGTTCTCGTCAAACTTCAGCATGGTTGCCGCCTGGGGGCAGGTCGGCGCTCCACTAACGGTGACGTCATGTGGAGGTATTGTATTCTAAGTGGTCTTAGCATCCCTTCGAGTTAAAAGGGCGGCACATACCTCGAAAAGCTTAATATACTTCCTGGCGGTCTGCCTTCTGCTCACGAGACCATCGCGCAGAGGTAACTTGAGCAGTCCATAATGTCGGATTTTTAGTGTCCAGAAATCCCGAGCCGCGTCCCGAGCCTCCATTTTGGAGAGGTCCTTGGCCGCAATACTTGACTTGCTACGGGAAAGAAGAGTCCTATTCCGGCGATGTTTAGAGTCACTCACAGCTTAAGAAAGACGGAATTAATCAAGTCCCGGGCATCTTCTTATCACTCCTTAGCCAATCAGATTGCGGCATCAGCCAATATAGAAGCCCAAGAACCAATCACCGATTGAGGAGTGTGACCATGATAAGCCAGGCACTGGGTTTTCTAAGCTCTCTGCGAACAGAGTCGATTTCACAAGCACATAGCTGGGTTAACATTAACTAAAAGAATGTGTTACATTTTATTCGTTTTTAAATTTTGAAATATGCTTTAATGCTGTTTTAACTCGAATCATAAACGCTCGTCTCACACCTCGAGTCTCCTTAGTAGGGCAGTTCAACTATCGTAACATCAAATGCCTTGCAGTTTGTGTTTGTATTGTTTACCTCGGGACAATTTAGGGAAACGCTTAACCTTTCCCTGAAATAAGGCGAGTCCGCTGCGCAATCACAAACAAATAAAAAAGACAAGGAAGTACAGAATATGTGACCCGCGCAAGACAGTCGCGCACGGCACTAGCACAAACCATGCTGGGCACCGCGTGTGTGAAAGGGGCCGTTCAATGAATTTTGGGCTGGGATAAATATTTTTAGGTGAGGAATTTATTAATGGCATAAAGTTTAGTTGGCTTAAAAAAGAGCAGAGGAAGTAAAAGCTTTCAAATGTTTTCTACGAAAATCTGAAATCCATAACGCACTATTTCGTACCTCCTTTCTTTAGAAAGTTCTCGGTTTTTGAACCATTACACAGTTATACTTCCGCCGTACCTAAGGCACGACAGCGGCACCCAAGGCACGTCAAGTGACGTCAGATCACTTACTTGGGCACGAGAACTGCGTAGCTCGGGCGTATGCGCTCTTGAGAATTCATCCATCGACGAATATTTCAATTTGCGTCCGTTGTCAATGAGTGCTTTGACGCAACTTACCAACACTTGCGAATGACAAGTTAAATAATGGGCTTACAAAGCACGGTGAATGCTTGGAGTCATCGCACCGGTGCCAAAGAAAGTCACGACTGCGGGATTTCTCAATTCGCTTCTGAGTTGAGAATTAAAGCTAAGAAGGAAGCACTTGAAAAATAATTTCAAGGCACATTTAACCATAGCTACACTAAGAGAACAAACACGCCGCACTAGTGCGAAATTATATAAATCTCGCATTATGCGTTACAATATGTGGAAAGCTGCCATGTGGTTTGACATCATACCGCTATCGCCGGCACGTTAGGCGGGAGTGTAGTCATTCCTTAGGCAGTTGTGCTACGCAGAGCTTGTGTCGAGGATCTCAAATTATGAGGGGAAGGGGAAGGGTGGGCCCTGTCCAGCTTGTTTTCCACCAGAGCCCTGCTTTTACTAAGACAAGGAATGTGCACTGGATTCATTGCCGCATCCTTTTCTTGGTTGAGTGCGGGGCAATAATGGGACTGGAAAAAGCGAGCGAGTTGAACATGAATATGTAAAACCAAAAAAGTAACACGTTAAGGGGAGGCACAAGACAACCACGTTCTTTTATTTAGCAGCAACGTTTATTCGGGGCAGAAAATGTTCCTGCCCAAAATAAACGTTGTTGCTAAAAGAAACAACGTAGTTGTCCGGTGCTTGTCCTTCGTGTTTTATTCTTTCGATTTTAAGTAGGAAATAATCCCAAATTGTGTCTGTCCCGTGATTCTTGGGTACGGTTGGTGTGCCTAAAAGCCGGCTTGTTTTGTTTAAACGATTCTGCCGGTATTCAGCAGAGCCCACCTACTACTTGGGAACCGCATGCTCATGGTGCATGTCATAGCTTCGCACCATTTCGGTGGTTTTGGAATTATTTTATAAGCCTTTGGGCATTGTTTCTTTTATTCTCTGCTTAGGCGGTTTCGTCGCAACTCCATGAACATTTGGAGGTCATGTGCGTCTTGTGTGGTAGATGGAATGAAAAAGCTTACCGCATGTCTTTCAACAATCTACTTCTGTCCTTGAAAAAGAGACTTGGGACGTAGCGCGTTGCTGCTACGACGGTGATACAGCCAGAAACAGCCATATGGGTCAACGTGAAAGAAAACTCACCGCATCTTAACGTGGACATTGTCTATGAGGCATCGCGGATTTCGAGGCCTGATTGCGAAGTAGCAGCACCTCAAATGGTGACTACGTGTACTGATGGTTGTTTCAGCATCCTGATGATGAACCTCGGCCGTACCCCTGCCAAGCTTAAACAAGGACACCGCGTCGGCGAGTCGCTTCTCTTTCGTTCGCCAGAGTTTTTGACAGCAACGGTCGATCAAGCACGACCGCCAGCACAAGCTTCAAATCAGAGCGACCAGGTACCAATGCTGCTTGGCGACTGAGAGCCGAAGAATTCTCGAGCAGCTCTGAGCACCGTTTGCGAGACGTGAGAAGGCAAGCCCGAGACGCATTGTGCCGGGCTCAGCATCGAGCTCAAGAACGCACTGCCCCAACCTACCACCGCCTCATATACAGTCTGGAGACTGGGTTCTGGTGCGCCGACCGCTTAGAAAGGAAGGTCGCGCAGGAGAAGTTTCTACCACGCTTTATAGGGCCTTGTGAGAGTCCTTCAGCAACTGGGTCCTGTGACATTTCGTGTACGAGACTGCACTCGCAGTTCTAATCGTACAAAGGCCACATTCATGGTGCATCGTAGCCACCTTAGGCACTACATCCCTCGTTCATCGGAATTTTAGACACAAGAGCTCGACCCGTGACAATACCGTCAGTTCACAGGGGGACGGGGAGGGCGAGTGTAGCAGTAAGCAAGACAAGAAGAGGAGGAGAAAGTGAAGCGGGCTCTCGAGCGAATGAGAAAAAGGAAAAACGTCGATCGATCGGAGAATAAACCATTACAATATTAAGGTTACCTTCCTCTTTACCAGCTTTGAATGAGCACTTTCACACAAAACGAGACTTTTCTTTGTACGAGGACTATACCGCCAACACACGTTTGTCCGAAAAAGCAATCGAAATTAATTTCCAAAAACTACATGTCGTTATCACAGGCCACTCCTAGTAAATGTTTGGAGTTCATCTTACAACATTTTAACACCTCGACAAACTTCTCTACCGATCTCTACGAACAAAGATCACTATCAAAAAGACATAGTAATCTACATATCTATACGTCTTTACCACATGGAAACCTGCCAGGCATTCTGACATGTGCTCTCCAACGATACTAACATATATGACATAAAACCAGGGAAACTGTCGACCCAATGCACACACCAGACGTTTGTACGAAACAGCGTTCGGTAAAACTTGACGAAGTCGACTGTAGATGAAAGTGTAGCAGCTCCGAAAATGATCACTTTTAACGCCCGCCGAACTGTTGAAACGTTTTTCTCCGGACTCGTGTATCTTATCTCGGACATCCTTGACAAGTCCGTCGTGAGGAACAGTATGGTATACGTCCTCAACGTCCACAGATATTGCAGTGGTAGAATTTTAAAACACTTTACGTTTCTTGACTACTTCAAGCCGGCTTTGCTCCAAAAATGGATGTATTAGCGAGAGTCAAAATGGCGCAAACCTGAATACAGGAGGCATGTCTGCTTCTGTTTGAGGTGGCTGAGAATCATCGTACTATGGGGACAGAAGGATTAGGTATCATGCCAAGCGCCGTTTTGAAAACTACAAAAAGATTGGCGTCGCAAACAACGTAATTCATGTGGCCAAAGACGCAAATGCAGCTTTCTCCAAAGAAAAAAAAATGCTGCCAGTACCATGGACAAAGTTACCGTCTTGGGGGAGCCACTCTTCCAGCGGAATCCAAGGATGTTCTGAACGAAGGACCAGAGTAAAGCTTCGAACCGTCAATATATCGACCAGAACTTTCTTCTATGGTACGAAGTGTGGCGAGCAGTGCTGGTGAGCAGAACAGGGAACGTGCTAGCGTGATGGTGTGGACTGCATGATGAAAACTGTGAATCGACGTCCTAAGAGAAACAAAACCTTTTAGGCAGGTTTTGAATTGTTAAACAAAACTGACTTCCCCTGGTTCTAGCCGATAAGGAAGGAGGATTGGTTGTATTACCGAAAGGCCAGTTACAAGAAAAAGCGTTGCCAGCAATAAATAAGAACTTCACAGAAGTTAAGTTTTGGCCAAAGTTTAAAAAATCTCGGGACTATTCAATTATTAAACATTTTAACCTTAAGTCGGTTTCAAGTCAAGAACGAAGTGGAAACTCCTCCCGCCTCTTTCCACTTTAGCAAAGCGAACGCTTGAGAGGAGGCGACCTCCTCTCCACCACACGCTCCACTGAAGTGAAAAGGGGTGGGGGAGCTGTGGGGTTTTGTCAGCCCCCCTCTGGTCGACAACCGGACGCCGGTGCCTGAGGACTCGTTTTCGGATGACGCCGTGGCGAAGGCGGCGCCTTTGAAGCTTGGTGCCCGAGTACCTCCTCCCTCGGGACCCATCTTGAAGACGTTGGTGGTGTCGGTGGTGTCGGTGGTGGACACCCTAAAACCCCCCTCCCGGACAGCGTCGGCGCCCGAGGCCCTGCACGTGCGGCGGTAGAGCCAGACGGGGAGCTCCAGCGAGAGACCACCCACGATGGGAGACAAGAGGCTCCCGCCTGTCTGGTGCGCGGTGACGGCGGGAACAAAGGGGAAAGCTCGGACGACGGGAAATAGGAAAGGGACTCTTGCGCGGAGAACGGGCCAAGACGAACGTTCGCGGTGGTGGCGACCGCGACGTCGGCTCGGGCGACGGCCCGGTGACATGGTCCGGGCTTGAGACCCCGGATTCGACCCTCGACGGCGGCGTTCCCAGCATGCGGTGTGGACTAGCACCGCAGGAACCCTCGGCAAGCAGCAAACAGTGGCGGCGCACCCTTCCAGGCTTCTTCGATCCCCTCTCCCATCCCGAAATCCCGCAGCAGAATGTGAGTGGAATAAATCCCTTCTGCCGAGAGCTCTTCGTTTGCTGTGTCACGTTCATCCGGAGACAGGGGCCCGGGGAATCGGACGAGAACCCTACATAACTGGCGCCCAACGGGGGGCCTGATTAACATTCAGGCTAGAGTTCTGATTCCTGGTCTGTTTCCGGTTGGATTGGGGCATTGCTTGCGCTCTCTTTTACGGCCGATCCTCGTTATAGCAACGCCGCTCGAGGTCCGAAATGATCGTTTGCTTGATGAGGTAGCGCGGACCTAGACGTTGTCTTTGCTGACAATCCTTTGTCCCAGGCAACCAGAAGTTTATCCCCTGTGGCGAGGAGCGCCTTCATCCACTGTTTAGCTACGCCGTCAAATGCTGGCATGTTTATCCTTCAGCCTCTTGATGCCGCGCACGTGTTCAATATGCGTGGATATTCCCGCCCTCTTTGAGGCCTGCAGTGTCGGGTGTTCTGTCGCCCCAACTACGCTCCGGCCGTCCACGTCCGATGGGTGAGAGGTCAGCTCATTTTTAGGCGATGTGACGCGCGCAGCCACCTTTGTTCGCGTATCGTTGCAGTGTCTTGTATTGACTGTTTTTCGATTGCTCGCGTCAGAGAGCGTTCGCTCTGGGAGTATCTCAATACTACTTCCATTGCGGACGGCGGTTGCACGGACTGCATTGAGAAATTATTTCCGAACTGCATTTTGTCCGAGGGAGCCTAGCGTTCTAGTTTTACTGCACGTTCGCTCCCAGCTGGCCTTGTTTGAGCTGTCGGCGCGGTTTTGAGTTCCGCGCGTCCACAGCGTTTGGGTACAATATGCGTCTTGTGGTTCTGACCACACTGATGCAGTACTTTGCGGCCAGAGGTGACGCCTTGGGACTAATCCCCCCAAGTGTTGCCGGATACGCGATGCCTAGTGTGAATGCATCGGAATTCCGAGAGCCACCCAGTTTCCGTGTCCACCTTATTAGTGGCTGTGTGTAATGCTTCGTGGGGTCCAGGTTGACGCAATTGTCATGTTCTGTTCGTCCCTGGCTGCTGAGTCGTGAGGGTGATCCCGCTTAATTGCGTGCAGTTTTCACCGGAAACTCACACCGCCATATCAGAGTTTACGCTTCGGGCGGAGATTACTCTCGAGTAGTTGTCCCCGTGCCCAGAGAAGGGGCGGGAAATTACGTGCGCTGCGTTGCCGCTGGGCATGGTACCGGTTCTCCGCCGTGTTTGTGTACGCGTTGGGACCCGAGGACGTGCGGAGGGATAACGGGTTAGAGTTAGGGGGAAAGACGGTTAGGCGGGGAAGGAGCCGTTCTCGTGTAGCGAAAAGTTTCACGGAAGAGGTGGCAGCCTTGCTATAATGGGACGAGTTGTTAATAGTTTTATTCTGTACAGCTGCGTGGGAGGCCCGGAAAAACGTACGGTTCACGTCGGCGGGTGCCGAAGCCTAGAAATCATGGCAGCGGCATGGCCGTCGGCAGCCTATAACTGTTGTGCATTAGGCCAGCCCGTCGCTGTACAAACTGCAGCATTTGCATGAATGACCTGCGGGTGTTGGAATCCAGAGGTAAATACGGTAAACACTTCGACGCTGCGGAAACGGTTTATGCAAAGTAAATATAGTTTATTAACTCGCCCATTTCCAAGATGGGCCGGTTAGATAATATGGCACTTCGGTTTCGCGGTTGTAGCGCATCATGAGAAGAAGCGCGTGCGGGAGTGCTTACATTGTTCGAACCCGGCCAGTCTTTCCAGTCGCAAGAAGACTTTTGGGTTATGCGCTGTTTTTACTTGGTCTGGCGCGGGCTTTGTGCGTACCCTGCTGTGTTCATCCAAGGGCTCGTTGCTTGGATTGAGAATAGGAAGAGTTGCGAGACGCGTAGATGAGGTACCTCGCAATTCTCGATCCTGGCCGACATTGACAGTCGCCCTATTGAAAAAATGTCTGTGAGGCCCACTAGGATTTTCTGTGAGGCTCTGAGAGGCCTTTTAGAATATCCTGAAACGTCTGATGGGCCCACCAGACTCCTCTAGTAGGTCTGTGGGGCCCATCAAGATATCTTTCTGAGAGGTGTGCGTTCCTTCAGGATCGTCCTAAAAGGTCTGTGTGGCCTTTCAGGGCCGTTCTAAAGGGTCTGTGAAACCCACCAGACATTATCGGGAGGACCTCGTAGGATTCATCCGAAGACGGTAGTGCGTAAACGTGCTCTGTTCATCGGCAGACCGCTTCGGTGACGCGAGTGCGTAAACCTGTTGTCTCGCTCTTTATATCGGTTCATTCTGTAGACGCAGTTGCAAGCGAATATTGCTTTGATCGAAACTATTTGAGTGCAAACGATGCGCACATATCGCCGCCCATTGAGAACAGATAGAAGTCTATCAAGCTTGCTTTATCGAACGATCTCCCCCAAGAATTCGGCGGTCCGAGTTGGCCACCCTGCGGCCCAGCCGCCCGCCCAACAAAAGTAAGCCAAGCCGGTCCGAAATGTGTGACATACGCGACGGACAGCAGACGGACTTATACGTATTGCTTATTTTTACTTACATTTCCTAGCAGCGTCTGCGTGTATACAGCGTTTCAATATTTACGAATTCAAGGCCCACCAGCGCTTGGTTGTTGCTTCAGAAACGGAGCGTTGAAAATGCGATTTATTGAGAAGTTGCCGGCATTTTAGCCGGCATAAGATCGCGGCTTCCAAACGTGTCTTCGAGCTGCCGAAGCAAATCCCGGCCGCACCCCCGCACTCGCCCCCCGCACTGCCAAGATCTCTCCTTCTCTTTGAGAGAGCGGGTTTGACCACGCAGGCCACGGCATCCGGAATGTGGAGTGCCCCGAAAGCAAAGTAGTCTGCTTTTACCAGCGCCCGACTGGGAGGGGCGCCTTGAAATTAGAGTCGTTGTGACATCCCCGCGTCCGGATTGGTCAATTTGCTGCCGGTGGCAACGGTCGTAGGTCGGCGCGAAAGTCTTTGTTCCTGTTGGCTGTTGGCGCTCGGTGAGCTCGTGTGAAGGCGCTGTTTGTGCGAACGAAGTTTGTGCATTCCTGCGGCGACTTTCCTCGGCAGGTTCTTCGGAAGTCTGGGCGGCACGGGGCTGTTTTCGATATCTGGGTGGTACACACGGTTGGCCCTACTCACCAGGAGTCGTGCGTCTGAGAACGCAGCCACGCTGAAAGCCGGACAAGCGTCGTCGGCCTGGGATGAAGCCGCCAAGCCGATCCGGCTTCCCATTCCCTCGAATGCCGCAGTGGGCCGGCAGCCACTGGAAGACATTTCTCCATTCTTGGTGCTGCAACATGATCGGCGCGTTCGCCAACTCTCGGTGAGCGGTGGTGCACGCTCCAGGTTGGCGAGCTGGGTCAGTGCCGCCTTCGAGTCGCTCAGGATTACCAGGCGGTCAGGCGCACTCTCTGCTTCAGCCAAGGACAGTGCCCGGCGAAGCGCCGCCAGCTCGGCCGTCGCCGAGCGTGCAAAGGAGAGGCGCTTCGCTGCTCGTGCTCCGAAGTTTGTCGACACCGTGCTGCGGCTGTTACTGTGCGTGCGTCGTGGTCGACGGACTCGTCAGTGTAGCATCGCGCCCATCCCGTGAAGCGCTCTGTGTTTTGGGCCCGCGAGGTCGGTTTTGACGGACTCGTCCGTGTAGCATCGCGCCGATCGCGCCCATCCATTGAAGCGCTCTCTGTGTTTCGGGCCCTCGAGGTCGACGTTGAGTTCCACTCCGAGCGGTGCATCTGTTCGGTTTTATTAGTTGAACTTCCATACGTCTCAGGAATTTACCCAGCGGCATTGTGAGTACCTCGAAATATATATTTTTTGCGACAAACAACTCGGTTGTCCTTATTTGGTCTGATCACTTGTCTGCAGCTGCTTGCGCGCAAGTTTGAGTAAACGCTCTACATACATTTTGATCTGCCGCGGCTTTCCGGAAAGCTGCATTTCCAAGGTACGTTGGCTAAGGGGTTAGGCCGAAGGGCTAAAGTCTCGAAGTTTCAAATCTTGAAGTCTGAAGTTTTGAAGTCTGAAGTCTTGAAGTCTGAAGTCTTGAAGTCTAAAGTCTTGATGTCTAAAGTCTTGAAGTCTGAAGTCTTGAAGTCTGAAGTCTTGAAGTCTGAAGGGCTAAAGTTTGAAGTGCTGAAGTCTTGAAGGTCTAGTAGGGTCCCATAACACATCAGGGCTGAAAGGTCTTTTTTCAATAGGGTGGCTGTAGAGTCACGAGGTTGATCCCGCTTAATTGAGCGCAGTTTATGCGAACCCTCACACCGCCATATCGGAGTTTGCGCTTCGGGCGGAGATTACTCTCGAGTTGTTCTCCCCGTGCCCGGGGAAGGGCCTGAAGGTACGTGCCCTGCGTTGCCGCTGGGCATGGTGCCAGTTCTCCGCCGTGTTTGTGTACGCGTTGGGACGCGATGGCGTGCGGAGGGATAACGGGTTATAGTTTAAGGGTAACTGCAAAGGAAAAAAAAGTTTTTTTTCAAACAGCCTAATTGGGACAAGCATGTCAAAAAACAATTTTTCCGCGAGAAAAAAAAATTTCACAGCAATGTTTGTTGTGGGACTGATTTCAGTTGGCGGCTATTTTGTCCCTTTTAAATCGCGCGCCGCGACGGTTTGTGATTCCGTTGACGTCAATCCCAATCGGGTGTCATTGGCTAAGGAGTTTGATTGAGCTTAGATCTTGGTTGTTGAACCTTTGTTATATGTTTGCAATTTCCTTTTTGAGTGGTATACTTTTACGATTAAAGAATAACCCATGTGATGAGAGTTATTATTCTTTACAAAGGTTTACAAGACGGGCACTTCCGTTTCGACTCATACCAAAACAAACAAAAGCTTCGCCATTCTTTCATGGCCGCCGAAGTCTCTGCTCCCGCCCGTCTCGTCTGCCTCGACTAATCGTTTCGCCGAAGTGATCAGTGTTTCGTGCTGACGACCAAGGTGGCAAGGTGAGACTTCTTGAAATGTAGTGTGTGTTTAGCAGCTGTCGCAGGTATTAGTGATAGGAAGCGACGCGGGGTTTGGCTTTCAGAGCGCGGTTCTTTCGTTTTCCTTTTTGTTTGCTTAGCGTGCTTTTTTTTTTTTCTTTTGCTTGCTGGCGCGTGCAAATGCCGACTTTTCGGAGATGTCCGAGGTGAGTGATCCCGACAGCGAGCCTTCCCAGCAGCAATGTCGCCCCGAAAGGAATGCCATTTGGCTGGAGGCAATTGGGCGTTCGCGTAGCGGCTAAACATGTCCAGTTACGTTCTCGTCATATCGCTCCAAAGGCCGTCGAGATTCGCACCGGGGTGCACCTAACGTCCGCGACTAGACACACAAAATAAAAAAGCACTATGTTCACTACGTAAAAAATGGTCTCAGTTCATGCATGTCTGGGCGAGCGAAATCTTGACCAAATTTATTCTGCCACTATGAGCGCAACACGTCGCTGTGCAAACGCAGTCCAACAACACGAAGCATAAAAACGGCAGATTTAGGACAACAATTCGGAGTTCATTGTTCAAATAAAACGACGTAATTTTTGTTGAAAACGCTCGCAGCTTTTTACTCACGCTATGCGTCGGGAATCTTCCACATTTTAAAACGGAACGAAGGAAGATTTACTTTTTTAAAAACGCTCGCTGCGTCCTCCCGCAACAGCTTGACTGGATCAGCTGACGACGACGAGACTGAACCCCAACACAACCAATCTGCGCTCTGTGGGTGTCTGCTTTGTACCGCACCACACACACCACGAACGTTTTCAGTTCTTTGTCGCATCGCCGTATTGCACCAAACAGAACGAGTTCGCCGAAGTCAACGCAACGCTGTCGTAGACGTTGGCTTGTCGTTGCGCACTAACGGACCCTGTGACTCCTTCGCTCTCCAAGCACGCACGACGATTACGAATGATGCTTTCCGTCTTCCGGGAACATCACAGGGGCACTTCTCCGGTCTCGTCTTCGCTATGTGCTCGCAAACCGCGCAGCTCCGATACTCGTGTACCGTCAAACCAAAACAATACCGGCGCCATTTTTAACGTGCGCTGTTGGTTGCCAGATCTCACCGGAAGTCAGACGCTCCAGCTCAGCAGCCAAGTCAACAAAAAAGAGCAAATCCAAGAGTGAGGGGCGGGGCGTAGTTCCTCTGCGGGAGTCGAAAGAGCGGGAATTTCAAACGTGGAGAGGTTCTGACTTTCCGACTAAATTACGTCCTGTGACCAGGGGTGGAAGCGCTGCGCCAATTGCGCCACCTTGCGCCAATTCACTTCCCTGCGCCAACCTGCTCCAAAACGCAGATTTCAGCTTTTTTTTTCTTTTTTTAGTGTTTTCTTTAAATTTAGTGGAAAACGATTGGCCACTGGCTACCATGTGGTGTGTACTTTTGTTTAGGCGTCAGTGCGGGTATGGTGCCTGGATCGCGTCTCCGACTGGTGTGTTTAGCGTCCTATCCCGCCCATACATCAAAAGTGGTCCCGAAGTGGGCAACAAATGACGTCACAGAAGCCGGAGTGTCATGCTGTTGACTGTCGCGATCCTGGCGGTTGGTCGTAGAAATGCTGGCGAAAAGCACGAGCGAACGCGAGTGTCGCTGTCGTCACAACGTCCCAGGCGTCCCAACTTCCGGCTGCTGTAGCTTCCGTGGACTGTCACAGTGAAGAGCGACCTGCAGCAGAACAGGCGTCTGCCACATACACCACAGCTGCTGAGACGCCGCCAGGGTCGCGACCGGCGACAGCATGACACTTTTATGACGTCATCAGGCGGAAATCGAGGGACCACTTTTTTGGACGCGGTAAACACACCAGTCGGAGACGCGTTCCAGGCACCATAGTGCAGGTGACTCGTACCAACTCGACTGGGAGCTCCGAACCGATGTAACCGCAGGGCGAGGCGTCGGTTTTAGTTCGCCGAGTAGCGAGATGCTCGATTTGCGACCACAAAGAGAGCTTGATATGCTGAACACATCGGTCTGGTTTACCGGGCATAGTTGGTTGGTGCGGTTTGAAGCGCGTATGCAGTTGCCCGGGGTCCCGATGTGCCGTGATGCGTGGGAGTTGGTGTCTCGGCACCGGTGGGCTACCTCGAAGCCATCGACGCGAGCGAGAAGTAATTGGTCTTTACTAGCTTTACCTGTTATTTGGTAGCGTACCATATTTTGACGCTTAGCCGTTAGAAACACATTACTATGTTAGTTACGTTTGTTTTTCTTTGCGAACGCAGTTAAGAAACACGGCGCTATGTTAGTTTCGTTTGTTTTTCATTTGCCGAGCGCATGCACATGCGTCAACATGAGTAAAAATAAATGGTCTTTACTAGTTTTACCTGTTATTTGGTAGCGTACCATATTTGGACGCTTAGCCGTGAAGAATCGCGAGCACAGGCACATGCGTTCTATTAGTGGCTGTGATATCTTTAGAGACAATATATTTTCGCATCTAAAGTAATATAGATATAGCTTTGTATGTTAACTTGGGTGTAGGGATTACTGTATTTTATGAACAGGGATTAAGAACATTTGGCATTTAATGAAAACAGGTCAGCAAGGACTGCTTTATTTTGAAACATGTTGTGGTACCTTAATTTTCTTTTATGGAGACACGTAATGCACAACATTTTATGGAGTACATAAGGTTGCGTTGCTCTTCTAGTCGATGCTTAAAGCTGCATATGTACTGAGTGACTGTGGTATTCTAAAGATATAAAATACACATTTTATTTTGCATCTGAATTTTTGTCAAATGTCAGTAGCCTAATGTATTTTGTTACTAAACTTGATATGAAACTACTTTTAAGCAGTGATTGAACATGTGTATTCTTTATTAAACAAAAACTGTAGTCAGCGAAGGTAGTTTATCTGACACCTTGCAGTGGTTTAGTTTTTCTGGATACATGTTTACAATTGGTCTATTAAATAGACGGTTTTGTACTGGCGTGGCTCAAGTTGTGCTTTTATTGTCAGGGCCTCCCATATAAAGTCTATCATGACTCTGCCTGCTGCGGGAATGGTTCTCAAAGCCTTTCCTTTGCATAAATTGCCAATATTCCATATTTCAATGCAATAAAAATGAAAGGTATGTATGTATGTTGCTTGAAAAGTATTCTGGGATGTGCATGCATATATTTTTGCTACATTTTCACATTTAGTAACAACAAATCA
>JAZHYW010013288.1:0-12457 GCA_037355805.1 Ixodes ricinus | reverse complement strand
TTCGGCTCTGACGCTAATACATCTCTCCTTTTCGGGCAACATAAAATATCGAGCTTTCTACAAGTACTCACATATAAACTTTCGATTTACGCTTTACCACGATAGTAAACTTCTGGCACAAAGCCAGAGTGTCGAACCGAAATTTTTATCGGTTCGGTTCCGGTTCGGGTTCACGGCTTTCGGTTCGGTTCCGGTTCAGTTCCGGGGAGCAAAAAATAACGGTTCAAACCGGTTCGAACCGGTTCGAACCGGTTTGAACCGCTAAATTGAGAATATATTTTTCGCGTTGTTCTGGCAATATACACTATTTACGCCGTGAAACGATCAACTATAAAGTTTCTTCGATCGTCCGTGCAATTTACTTTTGTTTTTAGGTACCAAAAATATGAAATTCAGTTATTTAATTTCGACGCAAGAGTAGAAGAATATCTACATTAACGTACATAACGTCGTGTTCGTACGACTCAACATCCCGTTGTTTACCAGTCACATATATTTTACCTGAATCAAAATGTTTAAGTACAACAGTAAAGAGTTGAGCTTGTTGGTACGTACCTGTAAATAGATCAGCTTTAAATTTAGAACTATACTGTATTTTCTTGTCCTTTCTTAGTGTTTAAGTAAAATTCTAAAGTTCAAGCTGATCTATTTACACGGTATAAAATGTTGTCGTGAAGTGTGGTAGGTTACCTAAAATACCCGTGATTGGTACAACTTTGTGTCGCAGTATTAAAATTGAAATCGTGATTGTGTCCTTGAACTAAGGAATTAATTACATCGCATAGAATTATGAAATGAGCACCTCGTGGCCATATATATCATGAAATGACGACACAACTGAGCTAAAAGCAATGAAATTTTTAAAATGTCACGAAAGTTTTAGGATAGTCTATTTTTTATAGAAATACCGAGCGGCAATCAAAATGCTTGTTGTTCTAACCAAACATTGTTTACACTCAGCACCGCATGCATGCAACTAATCATGCAGCAAGGAGTAATCGCAACTGTTCACTCTAATCTATACGCACCTTCGCACTCAGATCGAATCTGGCCCAAAATAGCGCTTGCCCAAGTGAACATTTTCTTATACAGGATAAGCTGGCATAGCCTGGCTGTTGAGGTTTGTTCTTGACAAGAAGCCGGTCAATTTAATTTGCAAATGAGCATCACCCTTGCTAATTGGTGATTTTAACACGATAGCGTTAAGGAGCTCATGTCGCAGAAAAGCCGATGTCGGTGGCGTGACTGGAAAATCCTGATTGGTCGATAGGGTCATGACGTCAGAGCTACATGCCCTCGAGCAATAATTTCAAGCAACCCACAATGCCCACGTGAAACGTGACATCACGCATGGAATTAGAGTGATTAAAACATGACATGTAATGCGAATTAAAGGTCGCCGTATGTCTCAAATAATCTCACTTTTTAAAGTAATTTCTTTGTCTTAAAGAATACAAAAATAAGAATTTTAGGCGGGATTCGAACCCCTGACCCTTCGGTTGCGAGTCAGACGCTTTGGACTAGGCCACGCGAGGCACGCTTGCGCGGCAAATGAGAATGCGATGCAAACGAGGCCCGTTAACGCTATCGCGTTCCACTTTTAAAGGCGAAGCTTAAGCGTCCTCCAAGATTCTTTTTTGTTAAGTAAAACGAAGTAGTATTTCACGTTCTACTCTACATGGCAGCTACTTAACTGGACACTTTCTGACGGTTTGCGTGCGTAATCGTCATAGTTCCGCCGCGCGCCCCTGTTTACTTTGTTTTTGTCCAGCCCACACACACATAAAAGTAATGTTCACCACATAAAAGAGGCAATAGCAGACTTCTATATGTTTGAGAAGTTTTATGTGTGAGAAACACATAGTTATTTAAATTAGCTTCAAAATCAGAAATGTGTGTAAGGCTGTCCCATTTCACTTACAACGTGCCTGTCGAGGATAAAAACGCCGGAAAAGATTGGCAGAACACCTTTCAGATAATTTGGGGGCATTCCTTTAGGGTGGCCAGCCCTTTATTTATGTTGTCAAATATTCAGTTAGTAATTAAATAAATTCTTATAATGATCAATAAATTTTACTTTATAAAGTTCACATAACCGCTTGAGACCGACGCGGAAGGACGATACTCGAAACTACGCGAGCTGTAGAGTCTGCAAAAAAGTGTTTTTCTGTTTGCTGATTGGCAGTGTGAAACATCGGGTTGCAGGGTACGCCAAAAAGGACTCTGTGCTCACGTGATAGATTGGAAGTCAAATACACGAAATGTTCAAAAAGAGAGAGATAATTAATGTTATTTTTCTAAATAATCCCTTACAGAACGCCTTACTGCAAAAAGAGATGCGTAAAGATGCACGCAATGAAATTGATAATTTTACATAAATAGCGCGAAGGACAGACAAAGATTTTTAAAGTCTTAGTATAAATCGCATTTCATCAGCTTGCATGAGCTCGAAACTTCGCGAAATACTTCCTCAAGAGGCTAATGTTATATTCGGTTTTACCTGCGCTTGTTTTGGGCCCTCACTTTACGACACTATGCTTGAATAGTCATGCGCTCTAACATTTCTCTAGGCTGCCATATAGCATCGCGAGACTGCTATAAATACTGCACAACTTTACAATTAGGACATCTAATGCTAGTGTTGCGAACATCACATTTCACCAGAAAGCTGAACTGTTTAACATGGTATGCACGTGACGTCATCACACTATAGGCTGGTGGTCATTGTGATTTCTTCTTGCTGAGAAAATCGAATTCGATGGTGCAAAATGCACGCTACAGGAGGTTCATGCTCAGTGAAAGCCAAGTATTTGAAAGGAACGTATCATTATTCTTAGTGCATCGTCGTGAGGAACGGCGCGAGCGTCTGGCACGACAAAAACGTGCTTTATGGCAAGAGCGTTTTTGCAAACAAAGCAGTTTCCGGGGCCACGCTTTTTGGTCTGCGCCAAAGATGCGGGAAGAGGAACCTTTACAACACAGTATGTTTTTAAAACTAACCCCCCACCACACACACACACGCACACACACACTTCTTTTTTACAGCGGAGCTGTTAAGGGCTAGTTTTCCCAGTATCGTGTCCGTCAGCAAACAAATGATGACACTTAACTCTGGACAGCTACCGCCATCTATGAGTGGCGGTAGCTGTCCCACATTCATTCCCACCATAGTACAGCTTCGCTGGTCTTCCTTCTTCACCAGAGTAGAAAGGCTGAAAGTATTCCTGAGGAATTGCCTCCTGCGTTTGTGTGTGCTAATTCGACAATTTATTTGTCACTTATTAACAGCAACCCTTCATTGCTTTCATGTTGCACCCCGTGAAGTTTAAAGGGGTCATAAAACGATATCGGGTTGGAATGTTCATGATTTTTTGAGGCGTACTGGTCCTAGTCTGGCCCAAGTATACTTGCACAGGCCGCCACTGATTCAGAAGCTTCTTTGTCGTGTTGAAATTGCGAGGATAAAATGAGACTATTTATTTTAGTCTTGCCTTCGTAAAGATTGATGTCGTAATTGTGGGATCAAAACCACCCGCCTGACGACAGTCGAGCGCGGCTCATGGATTGGACAAAAGAACTACGTGAGCACTGTACATCTGCTCGTAACAATCAATGCCTCGGCGGACACTCGGGTAGTAGCTCGTGTCCAACCACTGCGGTGATGAGAATAGCCGAAGTCTAACAATGCCTGGAGCTCAGCACGCGTTTCTTTCTTTCCAACCCCAGCGCGAGGGTATGATTAACGTTGGCGGCATAAGATAGGCACCAGGCCACGTGGCCGCTTCTGGCTCCGAGTTGAGGGGATGGACGATGCTCATATTTCTCTAATTTTTTGGCGACTGCCATTGCTTAGAAAAAGAGCAAAGCCAAGTTCAATCAGTTATTAACGTCAGGGAGTGATCCTGAGTAGCAATTAGTGATGTATAGAAATATTTTTATAGCTCCTTTAAGCAAACTGCAGAGGGGTCGAAACTTGGGCAGACACTTGAGAACGACGCTCGTGTGAGACTTACAGCGACTGCCAACGTTCGGCTGTCCCTCTGAGGTCACTAAAATCTTTTTTTTAGGCATTACTTCCGTACACACATGTAGTTCTATGTAACGTCATATTAATAAGTCGCATTTAGTCATTTCAATATTTCTGATCTCGGAAACATCTTTCGGATGCAGTTCAGCAACAACGAAAAAATGTTTTGGTGCTTCGATGATAAATATGATAATGATTTAATAAATGGATATAACTAGGGGCTGTGTGAAGTAGACCTCTCTGATTGACAAACACACGAGAAAACTCACCCGAAAATTGGAACTTTTCTTCTCAAGTTGAAAAAAAGAAAACGTTTATTGCCGGGCTTGACTGATGAGGCAGAGCTTCGCGGACCCCTAGAATGCCTTCGCGGACCGGCAGCATTTGAGAATCACTGCGCTAGGGTTTGGAAAGCAAAAGCTTGGGCTGAGCTTCAGATATTGTTAGAGTTGGGCTATTATCATATTTAATTGGACATGAGCCGTTATTCGAATGTTTGGCGATGCTGATTGTCATGAACCCGAGCACTCGACTCGGGGTTATGAGAATCGCTTACGTCACGGTGTCACGTGACTCTCGGTGCAAAATCGTGATGTCATGTTACGTCACGCTGTCAACAAGGTTAATACATCTAGTGACTTCCTCAAATTAAATTGAGTTGACGCAGTGAGTCACGTGACGTCACGGGGTCACGTGACATTATTTGAATACATGTATTGACACCATGACGTCACGTGACAACGTGACACATGGTTAATCATAGTGCCAATACAAAAGCGCCATGAAAACCCGCAATTTACCATACATTGCAATTCTGTATATGTCGATTTGATCAATAGATAGAAATACAGCAGCCAATTTTTTATTCCCATATGTTCATTTTGGGATACTAACAAAAAAGAAAAAAATTACCTTGAACCGTTTTGAACCGGTTACCGTTATATTTTTTTCGGTTCCGTTCCGGTTCAGTTCCAAGATGGCGGCGAAGATTTCGGTTCGGTTCAGTTCCGGTTCGGCTAAAAATAACGGTTCTGTTCCGGTTTTCGGTTCGGTTCGGTTCCGGTTCGACACCCTGCACAAAGTTACCCATCATGCTGAATTAGACCTGAACATCATTATAACACTCGTCAAGATAAATGTTTATACGCCCCAAAAGCGGGACACATATGGACACAATCATATTAACACGTGTATACTGTGTAGACGTGTAGTGTAGAGAGGAGATTAAGGAGAGAAGGAAACTGGAAACCGGTTTTCTGCCCTGCAGAAGACAATTCTGTAGGTCAGCCTTCATGTGTGAGCTCGCTGTGAGTATGCATCGACTCAACTCTGCAAAGTTACACCACGGTGTAGCGCGTCGGGCGCACTTCCGGTCTGGGGCTGTGGACGGAAGTCACCATACGGGCTGGAGATTCTCTGTGTTGTATTGGAGGCAACCATACTAAAATCTGCATTCTCGTCAAAACCTTGCTACTGGGGCTGTACCAAAAGAGCCAGGAAAGATTTGAAGATCATTCTCCACGGGTTTTCTGTAAGCTCGGTTAGCCCGAGAGCGAAAAAAGGTGCCGTGAAAAGGGAAACCAGGCACCGTCCGAACACGATTGCTTGTGCGCGAAGCACTTTGGGTTGAATCCACGGTTATTTGTGGTCGTCAGATTTATTTGTTTTGTTCCGACATGAACCAGAAAAAACCGTCAAGTTGTACGAACCACTCGCAGACCACGTTCAGTGCGACTTCATGGTTATACGTCCGTGGTATCGTTCAAACTATCGTATTTTCTTTCAAACTCGTTCGAGCTGTCGCCTGCTCGTTCCAGCCACAGCCGCCAGTAGACCAAACGTTGCCGATGAAAAGTCATGCCTCAAAATACTTTTAAGCTTGAAGTTTGTTTGTGATAAGTAGGCTCGGCGTAAACAGTAGGTAGAGTGAGGATGTTGATTAATCTTACCAGTGGCAATCACCGACTTGTTATGCCTGATTCACTTAATTCGATTCTGCTTGCGATCTTTAGTATCGACGTCGAGCCTCGCAGTTACCGTACACACTTTCGCAACCTGAGTGACGTCGCGACTGAAAATTGCGAGCACAATCTTATTATGTAAAAAAGGCTTTAACGTAGATTCTGTGGCGTTCACGCTGAATGAATCGACACACGTCACATTCTTTGCACAAAGTTTTTTTGCGGCGTAATGAGCCTGGTTATTTTCGTTGAGGCTACTAGAGTGGTAAGACATTGCTAGGAAGACGTAAATCAGCACTTCCAACGCGAAAACGTGCGCGGAGACTGACACCGACGTCGACGACATCAGATTGCAGCGATTTGTTGATGCGGGTCGTGGCGTTCTTGCCCAAACCCCATCGCGCATGCGCGGCGCTAGTGCCGTACCCCTGGGACGCTCCGGTTTGTCTGCAAACGTGAGCGGGTGTATGAGGCGCGCCCAGAAACTCAAATGTGTCATCCGGTGAATGCCCCCTGTTGAACCTCGTCCTTTCGAGAAAAAAGCTCCAACCTTCCCCTGAAAATGAAATTTTCTTGACGTCAAAGTTTTGTTATATTTTTATGAGCGCACCCGCATTTTTTTTAACTGTTTTTGTATAAAAGATAGTGACGGAAAAGCATTTACGCAAAAGGAAGGGGGCACGTGTTACTCCCTCGTCTCATTGAGCAGGTAACATGGCTCAAATTTTACAGTTTTTTCTCCTCCTTCTCCTCTTCCTGGTGAGTATGAAATTGCGTGAAATTTATATGCGAGGTACTAAAATAATTAAGGATATACTAGAGTCACTAGTTAAGACATCTTGCTGCATAAAATCCTTGTTGACGCTTCACTGACACTTTATTCGAAATCTCAAAAAACACCTTTTCGTTCACCTGGACATATTTAAAGCGACGACCTTATGTGTTCGCACAAATATTTAAAGAAGGAAGAAGTAGCATATAATTTCTCCAAATTTGGTAAGTTGAGAAATATTGTCACATCCGTGTGTTTCACAACTATGTGACAATGTCACTCAACTCGCCTGTCTTGAGTTGCTATAGTGATAAGGAAACACACTTCACTGTCAAACTCGAAATGCACGCGATGTCCTGGTCATGCAATCGATTATTAATCTGAACATTTCTTTTTCTCTGCAGTATTCCATTCACCAAAGTAAGTACGCTCCTTTCAGGCACTTTACAAATATTTTATCGTTTGTTACTGTTATGCCATTTGTTTCTGTTTCGCCCAGTCAATACCACCTAGAAGACAAGGCCTGGACCTTCCTCCTCACAGAGATTCAGAAGTGGGCACCACGCAGCTCCACATAGCTTGCGTTAGCGTCACCGTCAGCGCGTCTCACTGCGTCTCATAACGAGCGCGACGCTGGAACGCGGCGACGCCAAGACGGACGCGTTTGCCGCTTTGCTTCGACTCTCGGAGAGCTTCAGCGTGTTTGCCGCTTAAGGTGGGTTGGGGATCCACTCATGATGACGTCATGAGCAGGCCTTGTCTTTTAGGTGGAATTGATTCAATCGACTACAAGGAGAGTGGACGAATTTTCGCTTCTAGACACGGTGTCACGGTGTCGCTGGGCTTGAAATAAATATTGTGCTGGATTAATTTATGTGGAGGGCTAAATAGGTTGCAGTTATAAAGGGCCTCACCTCCGACAGCGAGGGAACGGAGCCCGTTTGTTCTAACGTACTTAATATAGGAGACATCATGTAATAAAACTTCGATCGAAACGTATGCAGCTGTTATTACAGCTGCAGGTTTCAGGACGGGTGCGTATTCTGAAAAGGCCAATCTCTTTTCAATGTCGGGCGGAAACAATTTCGTTTACGAAAGAAAGTACGAAAGTGAGAAACGCTTTACGCGCGAAAGGCTGTAAATGAGGAAGCATTCAAGCTGCACTTGTGAATTTGTTCGAAGTGCGGGGTTTGATGTGCAGACCCTTTTTTTCCGAACTGCCAGACCATCTTCACCACGCTCGACGTTTCTCGATTAAAAGAGAGGTAAGGAAAACATCCATGTACATGAAAACAGTGTCGAACACCGATACTCCGTCGCAATATTGCTGAATCACACTAATTTTCGACACCATTTACACATTTTGTTTAAAATGACTGGGAGGGGCAGGCGCTTATTATTTTAGGGCCTCTATATTTTTTGATCTGTCCCTGGAGAAATTTTTGGTGTTAGGCATGGTACTCAAAAAGTGTATGGGAGGAGCCTAGTGGTGATTCAACGAATTGTGGTAGACAGGTTCTGAATCGCATCAGCTCAAGAAGCGAGAGAAGAGAATGTTATGTCTTAGATCCCTGTGTAGTTACTGCTTATGAACACGGCAATCTCAACATGTTCTCTTTTACGTGGCAGTTACAGTGCTCATGCATCATACACAAATTACACGAGGTCTCTTAAGCTTCGCTTTTAAGAGTGGAACCCGATGGCTAAATATAAACCCCGCTCGTTCCCAAGCTGTCCAAGTGTTTCTGCGTGGCCCGGTGAACGAAGAAGACGCACTTTCGAATAACTGCATTTTCATGTTTTCCGCCCAAGAAAACAAATCGGCCTCCGGCCTAAGTATTACGCACACTGCTGCTGCTACTACCGTTTCCCCGATGGATGACTACCGAGTGCTGATGCCACGTCCACCTACTGGTAACCTCGTTCTTAATTCAGTATTCCTCCATGCAGATCTCGCTGCTCGACCCTACCGAGCTCCGGTTTTTCGAGGCGCCGTCAGTGGCTTAATGGACCGAAAGGACATTAACGCCATAAGACATTACTAAATGTCACATGTCTGGATGGTCGTATGTGCGACTTCTCCCGCAAACAGCAAGCTCGTCGCCTGCGAATAGCTAAAGGTCCAAAATGAGGCTAAATGCCTTGTCTTGACTCTGGGTCTCCAGAGTCGAAAAAAGTGAAACTCACACTTCTGTGGCTACCCCCCCACACTTCGAAAACCGGGAAGTTCTTGAAGCGCAGGAACCCTTCGATACCGTGCGCTCTATCACACAAGAGAAGTGGAAATGCGAAGGAATGGAGGATATGGATACCCTCAACAGAAAGGTACAACTGACATTCCGAGACAACATAAGCGTAAGCAAGATTCCTCACCTACTGACTATTCATGGGTGTCAGATCTCGCTACTGATCCCCGGCCGACCTCTTTCGTGCCAGCGATGCAACCGCGTGGGACATATCCGCCGCCACTGTCAGACTCCAAGGTGCACGAAGTGCCACAGGCACGTACACAATCTTGCTGACCGCGTCCTCACCTACGCCGACAGGCTTAGGATCGGAGCAGCAGACAACTCAACCACAAAACACCTGGTGGATGCAAGCGAGGTTCTTGAATCGAGTGGGGTCATCCCCATGATGACTGAGCCACCAGGTCCAACGTCTCAGCCACCCCCGACCGAAGCCAGTCTTCCTTCCCTCTCCTGATGTGAGTGCAGATCAACCCGCTAGCGCCCCTACCATTCAAGAAATAGCACCGACAACGTCTCATACGACAGAAGACAGACACATTTTCACAGGTAGTCAACAAAACACAGCAACCACCGAGATTGAGGAGCAAGTGAACTCAACGCAAGGAATCGACGATGCAGATGACTCCATTCTTGCAATTGAGGCACTTACAAATGCGACATTGAGTGATGGTTTCTTGACTAGATCAAAACTGTCCGACAGAAGACAGGCTGGAACACGGCACAAGCCGTATTTGAAGCCATGTTCTGACACTAAACTTGTCGAAGACAAGCCACTGAGCAATAACGCTGAACCATAAACGATCGCATATTCAGCGCCCCTCAGCTACGTATAGCTACCTTAAACGTGAGAGCTAAGCGATAGCAGTGCCAGCTTCTTCAGCTTACATCCCTACAACAAGTAGAAGTATTGGCTGTATAGGAAACAAAACTGTTCGACGAGGAAGAAACTAAAGTCGGGTTGAAACCTTTATAAAAGATTTCGATGCGTGTGTCAGCCATGCAACGGGCACGTCGGCGGGTTGCTTTTTGTTACTGAAAAGGAGGACGGGTCCCACTGCTAATGCTCTTACCACCGATCGGGAGGGGCGCTTCATTGTATGCGATCTTACGTATGGCAATGACGAATGGTGCATAATATGTGTGTGGTACGCTCTCAATGTTGTGAATGCACGTAATGACTTCTTTTTACTTATAAAAGCATATATTAGAACTGATAGAAAATGACTTTCACTTGGAGTTTTCAACTGTGTGTTAAATATGAAAGGCCGTTCAAATTTACGGCCAAAGTGGACTCTACTGTAGCTTTACTGCAGTCCTTCAATACCGCAAAGAACTTAGCGGACATTGGAGAACAGAAAGGAAGCAGAGTACATTAAACACATTTCGATCGCCCTTCTCACGCACGACTGGATTGAATATACGTCTCTGGGAAAATTTACAAGGTTATTTTAGATTACAGAGTTAAACGTGTATTTTTTCAGACCACTGACTAGTGTCAGGTGCCATTGTCGAAAAGAAAAGGCATTTATTACGCCCTAAATGGAGCCTATGGAAACTGAGCACAACCATTCTCGCTGACGAAATATTTGCCGATCATATCCTCGAAATGTTTTTACACGTACAACAGATGCCCTGACTAGACGTATTTTCCAGTAGGGACATGTTCAAAAAGAGGTTACAGATTGGGAATCGTACGCCGGGGCACTATCACGTTCGAAAAAAGGCGACAACTGAAGACTCTCTTGAATACGCTATGAACACTTTACGAACTTGAAAGTAACAATTCCGGTGCATACACAGAATAAAACAAACATGACTAAAACACGACTCCATCGATACGATGCCGAGAAACATCGAGGCGCCGTGATTCGATCGAGCTATCAAACATTTCTCCTTTGAGAGACACCCGGACGGAGATTCCTGAAAGATGAACGAAGGTATGCTGACGAAACAAATATTTGAAATTGAACATAATGATAACACACGAATAGATACATCAAATATTTCAGAAGCCTTTGTTGATTGTTACACTAAACTTTTGGGGAAAGACATCCCAATTGAAAAAAATATACATTAATACAGTTAAAGAATACAATGTAAACATCTTGCCTTTCTTATCGAGATGACGAAAAAGAAATAGTCGAAGGCCCTCTGACCTTTCAAGAAATTCAAAATGTCATAAAACCTCCTCCTTCAAACAAGATACCTGAACCTAGTGGCTGAAGCGCTGAATTCTACAAAATATTTTCTGAACTGTTGAGTCTATTACTACTTGATGTCCTAAAAGCCACAACAGTAAACACTACCGACATTCTTTTTATGGTGGCCACACTGTAATAACTCTAAAAATAGAAGACAACGATAGCTTTAAAACATGTTGAAGCTTATCGTTCTATATCATTTGGCAATGTGAACATAACATAATCGCAGAAGTTTTAAACGAACGCTTACACCTCGTAATACATAATCTAATCGGAGAACACCTAGCTTGTGGTACACAAGAAGTAAACATTCAAACAAACTTACACGTAGCAAGCTCTGTAATAGGCTGTATCTGATGAGCAAGATGAAGTGGCAATAGTTTAAGTTGACTTGTCCAAAGCGTTCGAGTGAGAAAGCCATTCTTTCTTATTTAAGATACTTTCTCATGCAAACGTAGGAGCCATGCTATTCGAGGGCATTCATCTCTGTTGAAAAACAGCAGAACAGTGCTGATTTTAAACAACTCGCTTTTTGTATCTATTCTTATCAGATCTTCAGTAAGGCAAGGCTGTCCACTATCACCACCTATTTTTGTATTTGAACTTCGATCCTCCCTGCCTTCGCAATATTACGAATGATAATATTCGAATTTATACCCTTTGCTTCGCAGAGGGTAAAGTTACTGGCGTGTGCTGATGAGGTAGCGCTGTTCTGTTTGACGGAGAAGAGGGTGGAAAAGGCCTTCGAATAACGAGGAGTATTGCGACCTAACTGGGGCGAGGATGAACACAGGAAAATCTAATGGCTTCTGGATAGGCGCGTGCGCAACCGTGCCACGAGAGTTTGCTGAGGTATCATGGAATTGTTGTCCCTTCAAATATATTGGCGTTCCTCTAGATCAGGGGTCTCCCGACTGACCCGCAGCTTGCCGCGGTCCTTCCAGTGACGCCCTTCCAGCGGCCCGCTTCCAGCAAGCCGGCTGCAACCGGCGCAAAAATAAGCTCGTGTTAAAAAACGGCGCCGCGACGGGCAGCAAACGCGCGCATGAAGATAGCAGAAAAGACGATAACTAACAGTTTTCTATACTTTAAATATTCATATTTATATTCCGTCCCTCGAAACCGCGACCGACGCCTCAATCCCGCCCCTTAGCCAAAACGTGTACAGATCAAACAAGATCCAAGAATCTATATTTGAATTTCGTTGTAACTGAGATTAAGCAAAAATCATTAGCATGGAGGGCACT